>CANYCX013593090.1:0-15566 GCA_948193385.1 Breynia disticha f. nivosa
AGAGAACGAATTAGTTAATTAGAGCTCTGTGTGGCAATTATAATGGCTCTTGGGAGCGTATACAATAGTATACAAAGAGGGAGTGGTTATGGTTCTAGGTGAACGACTCTTAGGAGTGTATACAATAGTATACAAAATATGGGTAGTATATAAAACATACTACACCTGGCACAAGTGGAAATGCTCAAAGCAACGTAAGAGTGTACGAGCGTGCCAAATTGGGCACTCGGTGTGCAAAACTGATAGCACTTTATGTGCAACATCAGACTGATAGCACTCTATGTGCAAAATCAGACAAATAGCACTTTATGTGCAAATATATATATGGATCCATAAAAGTTATAACTTATACTCCCGGCCGACGAGGCCTGTTTGCAAACATCTAAATAAAAAGGGCCAAGTAAGAGCTTAAATGGAAAGAATGGAGTCAAACTGTGCATAGTGCATTGTAGAGCATCTTGGAGCATTCATTCATAATCATGAGGATGTGTGGCATTTAGATCATTCATTCAAAATCATGAAATTGTGTAAAAATGAAAATGATTTGAGATGAAATTGGATATGTGTGTGTATGATGAATAAATGCCAGGTTTTGAGGATTTGTGTTGTTGTGGAATATGTTTGGATATTTGTATAAATGGTGAGATGGATGTATGAAAACATAATCTTGAATGGTTAAGAAAATGGTTGTTTTAGTTAAATTATGTTTATGATATGTATGTTTGATGTGGTTGATCATTTAAGTTAGAAATGATCAACTAAAAAGAGATTTTGGTTACATATGTTTATATGTCTTGGTTTGGTATGTATATGGATCATCCTATGAATTGAAATGTGGAATTTGGTTAAGTATGTTGTATGAATTGGATTGAAATGTATTGGATTAAGTGTTAATGTGTATTATGATGAATATAAGTGAATGATCAAGTGTTAAGGTGCAGAAATGCTGGATGCAGGGGGTCCCAAATGGTATGAGAAACGGTTTGGTCAAACCGTTTCCAAAACCGTTTCGATAATTTTACAAAATAGGGAACCCAAACGGTATGGAGAACGGTCTAGACAAACCGTTCCCCAAACCATTCTGATTTTTTATGAAAACCAGTGTAGCCAAACGGTTTGAAGAATGGTTAGCCCAAACCGTTCCCCAACCCGTTTCAATTCTTGCACAATTCAGAACAACCAAACGGTTTGACAAACGGCCTAGCCAAACCATTTTCCAAACCGTTCTGGTTTGATGGCTGGACAGCATGACCAAACGGTTTGAAGAACGGTTTAGCCAAACCATTCCCCAAACCGTTTGACACTGTTCATCACACTATAAATTTATTTATTGAGGGTTTATTGAAACCAATGTGTTGTTGGGTGGTTTGGTTGATTACTTGCTCGGCGTGGAGATAAAATGATCGAGTAGGGATATACATTATGGCTAATTATACAATTGTTGTAAGTCGACCATTTATGGTTATGTTACTTACTGAGTTTATAACTCACGCATTTATTGCCTGCAACGCTCGGCAGGAATTTAAGAAGTTTACGATTTGGACGAGAAGGTGCGCATTGCTCAAAAGATTCGGAAATTTTGAAGAGAAGAATCTGAGGTGTGCTGTGTACTTGTTTGGATTAGGATTTTGTGGTTAGGTACATGACAATTTTGCATACATTTGGCATGTGTTGTATTTATGGTATAGGTTATCATCGAAATAGGAACAATCCATTTCTTATTTCTTTCATAGCCTAAATCAGCTTGTAAAAGTTATTTGATACAATACATGCTTTGTAAACTGTGTAAATGGTTATTAAAAATGAATTGTTTTCTGTGTCCTTCAATTTCTATCTCTTTATTGTTTATTTTATATTATTAAAAATCAAAAACTTGATTTTCGGGTTCAAGTATCACTTACAGGAGGGAAGTTATACGTGAGTGATGTTTGAATTTGGAGGTCACAGCATATCCACAATACATCCACAAAATGATCAATGTGTGGATGCTCTGTGGATATATTGTAGACATTTATAAAAAATCAATGTCCACAATATATCTACAATACATCCACAAATTAATTAATGTGTGAATGTTTTGCGGATATATTGTGGATTGTGGTATTTGTGTAATAAGTTTGAAGAGGTAACAAATGGTGGCATAGGCTTTAAAAAGTGTTATTTATGGAAAAGTCAAACTTTGAGGTGAGATGTGGTGACCATATCCCTATTAGATAGGTGTTTAAATTTTATTTTAAATGAGATATTTCTCCACTCAATAAGTGAAATCTTGGAAAAAAATTATATTTGTAAATACTTTCCATTAGTTGCTATAACGAACACACAATTTGAGCCTAATAAAGTATTGAGAGAGAAAAAAAGCCAGGTCTCTTCCTTCCTCCTTTGCATAGAAGATTTTGAGAGAGGAAACAAAAAGATTTTTCTCTCACTTACATACTGTTTGTAAGATAAAAAATATTTTCTAACCTTATGTCATATTCAAACAATTTAAACTAGAACAAATTACACCTAGTATCAACCAAAATTTTCAATTTTTTCTTTAATGCCAGAATCTCAAATATGGTCCTTATAGAGCAAAATTTTTAAACTTATCCCTAATATGCCAAAATATAAAATAATAAATTTAAGTCCATTAAACACAAAATATTCTCTCTCTACTCTCTTCGTCGAACCACCTAGTTTTTTAGGGTAAAATCTTTGAATTTTCTAATTTGAATTCTCTACTATTGCACTCCTACTACTGAATTCACCTTATTACTCCCACAAATTATACTTTTCTTCCTTTTGTCTATTCTCACCTCATAGGTTACTGCCTCTCTCATCATACTTCTTCACTTTCATCATTCATAAACACTGTCATGCATCTCATCATTTCAAATTTTATTTTTTTGTAGTTTCTAACTCTTCAAGTTGTTAAACTCGTCTTCCAGTATTATTCTATTGAAATAAAAATGTTAGCTGTGAAAGTTGCGTTCAATGTCATCTCTTCTCCGAGGAACGCGAACAATCACCTCTATTGGCAAGATATAAAAGCGTAGTAAAAGCAGGTAAATTACACCACGATCCTTACCAATTCAAATTGGCATCCTAATTGGATAACTTACTCTCCAGTTTGCAACGTTACAACAACGATATGAAGAATTATCCAGTCAGTTTAATTTGCTTCCATTTTGAGTATCATTTTGTTCCTGTAAATTGATAAGAATTACAGATTTTTGCTGTGAAAGAATTCATAGATCTTTGTTTAATGGTTAATGATGAAGTTAAACCTCAAAGCACTAATTTTACAGCATTATTGATTAATTTAGTTTCACTACATGCCAATAAGTATAATTTTATGACTTCTTTTCATTGCTTATAATTTATGGTTGTAGTACTGGTCTTCCCGTTCATGCCAACAAATCTTCAATTTTTATACTTTTTTCAAGTAGTTATCCATTTTTGAATATTAGTTGTCCACTTGTCAACTTTTCTCTATATATGTGGTATTGAAAAAAAAGTAAACTATTTAAATCATATAATAGAAATATAATAACTAAAAAATTATTGTTTGAATTTTTGTAATTTTTCTATCATATTATTGTCAACCTTGTTTCAAATTTGCTTGTGTAATGGTGATGCATGTTACTAATTTCAGAATAAGGGTTTTCCTATTTGAATTTTTGTAAAATATTTGTAAATATTTTGTCACTTTTGTTTGTCTACTATAGGTTGACAATAATTTGATTAGAAATTAACAGTAAAAAAATTTAAAATATATTAGCAAAGAAAAGTAACGATCCCTACACCTCTAGCATACTCAATAAATGTCATACCATCTGAACTACATCCTTAAACATAAAACCTAAGTTATATTATTTTATACTATGACAATTAAGGAAATAAAATCAAATTTTCTGGCATATGTGGGACATATTTTGTTAACTAAAAAAATTAGAATTTTGGCATTCTTGTAATTTATCCTTTAAACTAGCCTAGATGAAATAGCCCCAGTGCTAGCAAACTCGATGAAGGGTTTTTTTTATTGCATTTGTCTTAACTATGAGGGTAAAAATTCAAGAATTTGTCATTTGATTACATGTATTGTTTTTTTTGTATCCTAAACCCAATACAATCCCATTTTCAAAAAATATAACATTCAATTCCTTTGTTCTTCTAAATCTATGATTTAAATTTGCATTCAGTTTTTTAATTCATCTACAAAAATAGGTAAAATACACTTTTTAGATCTAAGGATCATGAAAGAGTAAAGTGAAAAAAATTGAGTTAGGGTTTAAAGAGAGGGATTCTAAATTGGGTATGAAAGTAAAACCTCAAATAGGCAAGAAAGGTTATTTTTGTCTTTAATTGGCTTAAACTTAGGTCTCATCTAGCTACATAGGAATTGCTAGAATCTCTAGTTAAATCAAACTAAAGATGTCTGAGAAAGAGTATGTCGGTAATGTTTTAAGAGCAAATTGAACATCTACCTTTATTAAGCTTTTTATTTGCATGTTCCAAAGAAAAAAATTGCAAAATTAACTTTAAAATTGCACACCGTATGTCACTTTACAAATCCTACAAAACTTTCTATCAAAAAAACTGTTACCAGCTGCAAAACACGTCAATCATCTAAAATTTGAAAATCTTTACATTGTAAACTTTCTTCAAGATCAACATTACGCAGGTAAAAATCTCATTACTTCAACCTAAATATTTTTGTAGTTACCACTAACATCATCATCTTAAATACAATTCATTCTGAACTTTTCACATATGAACATCTCCATACTATTTTTCTATGAAGTCAATGGGATGATGGATGGAAGTTTACAAACTTCAAAAAGAAAGGTTTTGTTCTACATTTAGAGAGCATATATTCATATTTGTTTGCTAAATTTAAAAAATAATTTTCAGATTTATCAAAAATTGAATAATAAATTTAAGTAATATTCCCACTCCTCACAAAAACAGTAAAAAAAATAACACAAGAATACTTAATGATAAAAATTAGGTATTACATGAACATAAATAACAAAAAAAATGCATAAATATGTACAAAATTTTAAAAAACATGATTTAGTTTATATATATATAAAATAATATTTAATTAACATAAAATATATGTTGATAATTATATGCTATTCGTATTTGATTTTGAAAATGAAAAATACAATAAACAGTTTATATTATGTTTTCATTAAGTATTTTACGAAACTGTAAAGTATCGCACTTCAAGGAAGTTAATAAAAATGTATACTTAATTCATAATTCATACAATAGCAAGATTATTGACTTGATATTGTAATAAATAAAACAATAATAAAAAAACAACTAAAAGTACACAACCAAGCTAAAACAAATAAAACAAAAGTTTACTTAAAGTTTATATTAAGTTACACAAAACAACTAAAAGTACACAACCAAGCTAAAATGGATAAAACAGAAGTTTACTTAGAGTTTATATTAAATTACATAAAACAATTCATTTTTTAAAAATATACACAATTTATATTCATATTAAGTAAAAAACAAATTTAAATAATTTAAAAAACACACAAAAAATAACTATTATTTTATGAATTCTGTACAGCACTAAAACTAAAGAAATAATGGATTCTGTACAACACTAAAGCTAAAGAAATTAGGGATTCTGTACAACACTAAACTAAAAGCATGAAATTTTATAAAACACAAACAGAAAGTATATATTACTTTTTTATAAGACTAAAAAAATCAACTAGTAGACCAAAATATATAGCATAGAAAAGAACAAAAAATAATAAAAAGTTTTCAAATAAATGAAACTGAATTAGTAAAACATCTGGATAACACAAAAAAAATGATAAAAAATTAAAACTAAATGCATAAATTTTTTTAAGAAAAAAAACCTTCACATCTGGAACTGATATGGAACCTGTCAAGGAAAAAGAAAAGAAAAAAACATTAGAAAAAGAATCGTCAAGGTAAAAAATGAAAAACACACTTACTGCAACATCAACTGAAACTGATTTTGCTTTCTTCTATTTAGAAACCTAGAACAAAAAAGAACAAAAAATATTAGCATAAATTAAAAACAAAAAAATATTTTAAAAAACAAACAACTACCTTTACATGACTTTAGAGATATGTGGAGAAGCAAAAGTCTATCTAGTGTGTTTTCACTAAAGAAAAATAAAAAGTTAGTTAAATATGAAGAAAAACATACAAAGAAGGTAAAATATTAAAAAAAACTTAACTATTTTAACAAGAAGAAGTAGACGATGATTTTTTTGGTTTTTTGTAAGATTTGGAAGAAGAAACAAGTTTTTTTGTATAATGTTAGAAGTAGTATTTTGTTTAGATGGATTGGTTTTAGCCATGGAAAACACAAAAAAAAAACAAAGAAAAGCAGGAAATTGGTGAAACAAATAGGAAAAATAAAAGAAGAAATAAAAAAGATGAGAGCAAAGTGAAAAAAGAGAGAGAATAGAAAGAGATCTAGTTGAAGAAAGAGAAAGAGGAGAGGAAATGGTTTTGGAAAGAAAAATAGGCTGAAATATAGAATGTGTTACAGAAATAAGGTGGAAAAAAATGGGCTAAGTTAATAATTCTAACCTATAATGTAAAATTGAAAGAAAAAGTAGGCTGGAACAATTAAAACAGTCCAACTACAAATAAAAACTCAAAGTGAAAAAATATGTAATATTAAAGTGAAAAATAGTGGGTGGTGTAATTATCCCATGTTTTAATTGCAGAGCCCAAATGTTAAAGTCCATGGGTCTGTGCACACATTTGTGGACTTATGAACAATACATATTGTAAACCCTCTAATGCAAAACCAATTGGCTTGTATAAGACTCATAATTTATATCATTAGAAAATACTTGTTAATCTTATAGATATTTGACGTAGGATACATTCCTAACACCAAAATGGTTATAAGTCAAACATCTGGGACTGCTAGGTAGTTTATCTTAAGCTTAAAAGCTTTTACATCATGTTTTTTCTTGTCTTACTCCAACTAAATTAAACATTTTAGGATAACTCTCTAAATCTCACATTGGTTGGGAGTGTGATTATAAAAGGGTTTTTTCATTATAAATAGACTTTAGACCTAAGTTGTTGGGTATCAAAAAATCCCTTAGTCTAATTTACTAGTGTAATTTGGCTTGGGTCTTTTGTGAGAGTGAGAGAGTTTTTTATAATATTTTCTTTTTAAAATTGTAAACTTTATTTAGTGGAGATCATGGAGGCAAGTCTGATGTTGAGAGATCGAACCATGTTAAAATTCTTGTGTTCTTTTTTTTCTTTATTAGTATTATTGTGGGTATTCTTGTGGGTTTGGGTCCTAACAAGTGGTATTAGAGCTAAAGGTTTGGTTCAAGGGAGGAGAATAGAGAAAGAATACAAGGATGCCATCTTCGATATTGAAGTATGAGATTCTATTATTTGTGAAACAGGACAATTTTGAGCTATAGAGTGCACGATTTAAGACTATTTGGTGCAACAAAGTCTTGATATAACTCTATTGAGGAGAAGCATAATGATATGACGGATGCAGATTAGGATACAATTCAAAAGAGAGTTGTGTGCATTAGCTCCCCAAATTAAATTTCTATGTTGAAGGAAACATCTTCTAAAGCATTTTATGATAAATGGAGATCTCTTATGCATGTAAGTCATTGGCTAACTAATTGTGTCTGAAGATGGATTTGTATCAAATGTGTATGGATGAAGAAGGTAACATTCTTGACCAAATTAATGAGTTTAATGACATACTTTTTTAACGGTTGAATAAGGATGAGAAAATTGAGGATGAAGAACAAGTTTTATTGTTGCTGGTATTCTCACATCCCTATCCTGTTAGCTTATAACCAATAAAACAAACATAGAAACAAAATATAAACTAAATGTACACTGTTCAAATTGTATAGGTCTTATAAATACAAAGGTATATTTATACGAAATAGATTTAAAATTGACTTGAGAATATTGTTAGATTTAAAAATGTGATAATTATGATCAACGGACCACAATGGGTGTGTTGAATCTTATTCGGGATAGGGAATTTACACGGTCACTATGGTGCATTACACAGTGCCCGTGTGGCTAACAAAGGTCGTGCCGTCATACGACACGATCATTTTATGCTGTAAAAATGTATAAAACAAAGAATTTAAAAGTAGAAGGTGTCATGTATTCAAAAGAAAAAAGAAATAAAAGTAGAGAAAATGAGAGAGACTAGAGAAACTCCCCAAAATTTCCATAAACAATTTGAAACTTTTGATCATCAAAACTCATCAATTTTAGTTTTCTAAAGTGAAAGAAAGAAGAGAACTTATGAGAAGGAATAAAGTTGAAAGTGGTAAGTAAAATGATAAGACAGATATAGATTTTTATGCATAAGTTTCTTAAAATCTGTGAGGAATTTTCGTAGAAAAATGATAGAAAGGAGATGATAGATTGAATAAGGGAAAATTTACACATCCATGCATGAATATATGTTGTTGAGTTGTGTTATATTATATATAGATGATATAAAGAATTGATATATAAGATGCATATTAGACGGTAGAGCAAGATCAGAGCTCGAGAAACTTTGAGCACTATAGCTAATTAAGTGAGTAATCTGACTAACTTAAATATAGTTATATTCTAGAAAGTTAAATGTATGTGTATATGGATAATTGATATGGATGTGTAGAATAACGAGAAATGAGACAAGTTATTAGAATTCAAAAGGATGATACAAGTTAAAAAATATGTTTATATGATAAATGCGGTTGTTGTTGGTTGATTGGTGCAGTTAATGGAAATGAGTAAAGGTGATATTTTGATTGATCAATCGAAGATAATCGGATATATAGAGATGAGTGAAAAATACAGAGATGAGAGGAATAAATAGAATTGGAGATGTTCGGTTATATGTGTTAAATTTAAATGTAAATATGAATTAATATTAACTATTATATGATCATATGATATAAATGTTGAATAGAAACGTAATTTAATATTTTATTGAATTTATTGATTACTCTTTGAGTTTTGCGACTCATAAAAATACTCATTTTGTTTCAGGTACAAATAAGCTATTTAGGAGCGGATAGAAGTATATAATAGGTAGGACAGTTGAACCTCCAGGCTGTCTCTCTCTTTTCCCTTTGATATGTTTTGTAAAATTAGACATATGCATATTATGTGCATTGTAAATATTTTGTATGATGTGTATCTTGGTGACTTATCAATATATCTAGATGTTTGTGATAATTGAGGTCATAAAATGAAAAGGATGAGTTATTGTTGGTTGTTTTTATTTCTTGTTGAATTGTTTGAGATTAGGGCTTAAGTTCTAACTATATGATATGTTTATAAATGGTTTAATTTTAGTTGATGTTTGGTTTATTTGATATTTTATGGATGGAGAATTTAAAGATTATGATAGTTAAATCTATTGTTATTGTTTAATTACTTGCACAGGCTGCATTTCAAAGTTGTGTAAATAATCTACATGGTTAATCACATAATCTATATGACTAACACCGGCCTTGCAACACACCATGGGCAAGGCGTGTATACGGGGCTTGCAACAGGCCACGACCTCAATTCTATTTGAAATATTCTTTAGACATGTCAGGTACATCAACATGGGGTCGTCCAAATGACTATGAGGGTCGTGCTATTACAACAAAGGGGTTGTGCCCATGAGACCTATTGTACTAACATGTATCATGCTAAGATCACGTCATATGTAAAAATGTGTACAAAATGATTACATATAGGTTATAAGCAAAAGAAAAATAAACTATAAATAAATATGAAAGAAAGTTTTACATTCTAATGTTTGTATTATATATAATGAATGAAAGATCAATCAAGTAAGTTAAATAAAAATAATAATTACATGTTTATAAGTATATTTAGATTAGGGTGTTATAAGCATCATTGCATAAGTATTTCAAACCATTGATGTAAATAATTTTAGTTGGGTAGCATACTATTCATTTAAATGATGTGATAACAGTTGTGAAAGAGAGTGTCACGTTCATGAGAGAAAGTGAGAGTAATCCTCAATTGTGTGTAGCAATAGGAGACGGTGAAAGAGGAATAAATCATAAAAGGAGTAGTGACCACAATGAAAGATTGAAATCTCAATCGAAAGGCTTAATCACTGTTGAGTGTCATTACTATATGGAGACTGGTTACATGCAATTTTGTTGCCCTCAATTTAATTAAGACTTGAAAATTTTGCAGGGAATAATGAAGGGTAAGCAAAAAAGTGGCAATTCTTTATTGAATGTGGTTCATGAATATGATAGTGAAGTGGTTGTAGCTGCTGCAAGTGATCTTGTTAAAGATCATAATTGTTGAATTTTAAATTTTACTACGGATATTCATATATGTAGAGATAGAGTCTATTTTGACACTTTGGAGGAAGATGGAGATTTTGGTAGCATCACTGTTGAAAGCACTGATAAGTTGAAGCTTAAAGGCAAGGGAAGAATTTGCCTGAAGCTCCACAATGGTATAATCAAAATGTTTAGTGATGTGATGTTTGTGCCTATTGCTTGAGCCAACATAATTTCTTTGGGTGATTTGGCTTTAAGAAGGTACAAATATATTGGTGATAGAGTTAACTGCAACGTGTTTATAGGTGATGACTTTGTAATGTGAGGGAGGAAGAGAAAAAAAATATATATTACTTAGATGAGTGTTCCCTAAAGAATGAAAGGAGTAGAAGAGTGAAGACAAAGACTAATAATATAGTTTAGTTTTAGAGAGTGTCGAGATATGTGAGAATTTGTGTAAAGAGAGAATTTATTAGGGTAACTCCCCAAAGATTGTAAAGGGGTTTTTCCTTAATAAATAGGCTTTAAACATTAGTTATTGGGCATAACAAAAACTCATAGTCTAATTAACTAGTGAAGTGTAATTTAGGGTTTAGTCTTTTTTGAGAGTAAGAGGGTTTTTTTATAGTTTTTTTGTTCAAAATTGTAAACTTTATTTAGTAGAAATCATGGATGTAAGTCTATTGTTAAGAGACTGAACCTTGTTAAAATTCTTGTATTATTTCTTTCTCTATTATTATTATTATTATTATTATTATTATTATTATTATTATTATTGTGGGTATTCTTGTGGAATTTGGGTCTTAACAAGTCGAATAAAATTAATAATGTTGCCACACTCACTGAAGAGTCACCCAAATACACCAATCATGGGAAGAAAAATTCATGAGTTTGTTATAAAAGAACATGATAAAATCAAAATAGGTAATAGATAAAACCAAAATAAAAGGACCTACCTTAAAACTAAACTAAATAACTACAAGAATAAGTAACACAAAAATGTTAGAGACATTAAGTTAAATCTTATGTGCTAAATAATAAGGTGACATTATAGAAAAAAGTCAAGGGCAAAAAGTGAA
This sequence comes from Breynia disticha f. nivosa, assembly GCA_948193385.1. Taxonomy (NCBI): domain Eukaryota; kingdom Viridiplantae; phylum Streptophyta; class Magnoliopsida; order Malpighiales; family Phyllanthaceae; genus Breynia; species Breynia disticha. The sequence goes on from CANYCX013593090.1 coordinate 11,387, forward strand.
GACGTGGAAAATACATGTTATTACACAAAAAATAGTGTATATGTAATATATCAAAATGGTTGCTTGTCCATGTATCATAATTTACATTTGGTCTATTTCTTCTCTAATGTTATCTTTTAGGTCCATGTTTTCAATTAATTTTTCACTTATATGTTTTTTCTCAAAACATAATTAAAAAATATATGAATTTTCAATTCTTGTGAAAATATATAATTTACAAAAAAAAAATAGTTATAAACATAAATATTCAAATATCAAATTGAAAGATATCAAATCATTAAGTTGTATTCAAATATTTTATAAATTAAGTAGTTAGTTTATTCAACTACAAATTTTATATGTTATATATGAAGTATATTTTTTGCAAAGTGCATTCATTATCATCACTATTATGAGTTTTTTAGCCCCTCTTGTGTATATTCATATACATTTACTGGAACCTTTTTTTTTTGAGCTGCATTTACTGGAACCTTTGTAACAACTTAATCTCATTTAGTTGATGTGTCAAACTAATTCTTCAAGTTCTTAGGAACTTAACGTGTCTTCCCTTTATCATGTGTATTCACATCCACTCTACTTTTTCTAACTATTTCCTTCTCTCTTTCGGTAACCTTATCAATTTGTTCAGCATCAAAGTTATAACTCTAATCAACCTTAGCATGCATTGGATCAGGCCTGCCGCTTGCACTGCCTATTTCCTTCTCTCTTTTGTTACTTATGTGATTTGATCGACTCTTGCATAGCGGATTGACTCTATAACAGAGGGAGAAGCTTGTTTTAAAAGAGAAATAGAATGAGCAAACTTGTACAGAGTTAAATATGAGCTACTGTAACGCTTTAAATATTCACACATTTTACATACGTTTCATCACGTATGCATTTTATTTAATATGTGGCATGATTGATAATTACATATGCATACGAGAATAAGAGTTAAACATTATAAAAATTAGAATATAAATAATTAGAAAGATGAAACTATGACATTAGAGATATTATTTCTTCAAAAAAATATACTAAAAAAAGAGAGAAAGAGAAAGTTCAATCTAAACAAAAAATTGAACTAGGAGTTCTGTAGGGAAAGGATTAGAGATTGATGATCGAGCTAAAAAATTGATTTTGATAAATTTTCTCTACGTTAACTAAATGATTTTCGTAAATGACAAGATCATGTTTTAGCTGTACCTGAGTTTCTACAACTCTAAATTTGATGCACTTGGTGTCTCTAGGAAGATTGAGATATCTACTAAAACTTTTTAGTTTTATAAAATTCTAATTCTAATTAACTTTATGAAACTAGATAAATAAAATTTATTGTAATGTGTTGTTACCCTACATGGCTTTGGGAAAATTGGCAATAACTAAATCTATAGAAGTCCAAATGATGTGATTCTTATTTTTTTTTGTAAAATAGATATAGATAGATATTTTTTGGTGTAAAATCAGGGAAAACATCGAACATTTTCATCATTTTAGATCTAAAAATAAAATTTTTACAAAGTTTTTAGTAGACATCTCAACATTTTCAGAGACATCAAGTTTATCATATTTGAAGTAGTAAATTCGGATACAATTAAAACGAGATGTTAGAAAAGCATGATCCTATTATCAACGAAAATCATCAAAGTTAAATTAGATATGACTTACAAAAATAAATTGTCTAGCTTGATTATCAACCTCTATTCTCTCATATTCATTTATATTCTAATTTTATAATTTTCAATTCTTAATCTCATATGCACATATAAGTATTAGTTAAGCCACAAGTTTTTTTCCTTATTTTATTTATAGATTAATAGTTTTTTAAATTAATGTACTGGTATAATGAGCACTTATTATGCATTATGAAATGATATTCTATGTCTCTAAGGGATTTTTGTTGAATTAATCTAGATAAGATAAAAATCAATGTTTTGAGAATATACATTTTGCATTCATGTGACATTTACATGTTCCAAGTTCAAGTTGTTTAGTTAGTTACAAATAGGATAAAATTTCATTTTCATTTTGATTTTTTTTTCTCAACTTCTATAAGATTAGGTTGTAACTCATCTGATCATAATTAATCAAATTCATTTTCTTCTTTTAGCCTTCAAAACACTCTCTGTTTTCTTTATTCTTATCTTCACTATATTATTGGTTTACTATTTCATTCCTATCTTTGATTTCTTTTTTCTTGCGATGGTATCAAAACAATACTAGCTTTGATCCTCTCATGAAGTCTCTCTTTTTCTTTGTTAAGTTCTCTGTTAAGCTCCTATCATGGACACAAGTTTAAGTTCTTCACTACGGAATCGAGTTGAAGATTCACCATATTGCATTCATCCAAAAGAAAGTCCCACACAATAAATTATTACTTTACTTGAAGCTATTAATAATTTTCATGTTTAGAGTAGATCAATGGTTATGGCCATGAAAATGAAGAGTAAGATTCAATTTCTTAATGCCACTAGACTAGATAGTAATGATTCGCTATTTCACTTTTAGGAATTATGTAATATGAATTTTTTTTGACATATTTAAAGCGTGTTGCTTCAATGCTTATTGGGAAGAGTATTCAGACTATTGACATAGAAAGTAACATTTCTATTGGTTTATAATATTATTCCTTATCAATATCTTTTTACTTCTTAGTGATGTCTTTTTTAGGAGTCAAACTTAACAAGAACACACTGTAATAATAGAAAAAGAAATAACAAAGAACACACAAAAATTTTTAACGTGGTTCGGTCTCTCAACAATAGACTAATCCTACGATCTTCACTAAATAAAAGTTACAATTTTTGGACGGATAAAATTGTAAAACCCTCTCACAATGGTTACAGTTTTTGAATAGACAAAACTATGAAAATCATCTCCCTCTCACAAAAGATCAAAGCCTAATTACACCTCTCTAATGAACTAGACTAGAGTTTTGTGATACTCAACTACTAAAGGCCTAAATCTTATTTATAAAGGGAAAACTCCTTTACACTTAAATTCTAACTGATGTGGGATACTTAGTTCCACTCTTACTCAAACTCTCACTCTTACTCAAATTAGAATTTCAGTAGTTATCACAACAATTCTTCCCTCTACTTAAATTCTCACAAATCTCAACACTATCTGAAACCAAACTCTCTTGTCAATCTTCGTCTTATCTCTTCAACTGCTTTCATTATTTAGGAAACTCTCATCTAAGTAATATATTCTTCTCTCACTTCCTCCCTTACAATACCAAGTCATCACCTTTGAACACATTGCAGTTAATTTCATCACCAACATATTTCTACTCTCTCGAAGCCAAATCACCCAAAGAAATTATGTTGACTCTTGTACCAAACACAAAATTCATATCTGTGAGTGTTTTGACAACACCATTGTGAAGCTTCAGGCAAACTCTTCCTTTGCCTTCAATCTTCAATTTTTTATTGCCCCCACTATAGATATGGCCAAAATCTTCACCTTCATGCAAAGTTTCAAAACAAAACTTTATCTCTGCAAATATGAATGTCAGCAGCAGAATTTAAAATCTAACTATTATGATCTTCAGTAAGATCATTTGCAGCAGCTATAAGAAAATGAACATCATATTCATTAACCACTTTTGCTAAAGAATCACCACTCTTGTGTTTACCCTTAATCATTCTCTGTAAACTCTTTAAGTCTTGCTTAAACTGAGGGCAGCAAAATTGCATGTGACAGGTCTCATAACAGTAATGACACTCAACAGTGCTCAAATCTCTCTGCCAAATTTCGATCTTCCATTCTCCTTCCTCTTTCACCATCTCTTGTTGCTACACACAATTGAGGATTACTCTCGCTTTCTCTCATCAACCTGTCATTCTCTTTCAAAATAGTTATTACATCATTCAAACGAATAGTGTGCTTCTTAACTAAAATCCTTGGCATCAATAGTTTGAAAGACCTCGGTAATGACGTTAACAACACTAAAGCCTGTTCTTCATCCCCAATTTTCTCACCCATATTCAACAGTTGACAAAGTAAACCATTAAACTCATTAATGTGGTCAAGAATGTTACCTCCTTCATCCATACTTATTTGATACAAATCCATCTTCATACACAATCGGTTAGCCAATGACTTACACGCATAAGCGCTCTCCAATTTATCCTACAAAACTTTAGGAGATGTCTCCTTCAACACAGTAATTTTAATTTGGGGAGATAGTGCTAACCTA
>CANYCX013593170.1:0-10302 GCA_948193385.1 Breynia disticha f. nivosa
TGTTCACAGTTTTTCATATATGTTCATGTATGTTCATAGCTTTCCAAGGGTTATGTTTATATATGTTCATGTGTGTTCATTGATGTTCATTTGTGTTCATATATGTCCAAGTATGTTCATAGCTCTCCAAGGTTTATGTTCTTATATGTTCATGTGTGTTCATTGATGTTCATATGTTATTTCCTTGATTTATACTTAAAAATGTGCCATGATTATATGTTCATTCTTTTTGTATGGATAGATGAATGTATGTATGAATTCCATTGTTTGGAAATTGTCCATTTGGTAAGTTTTGCTTATTAAGTTTCGCGACTCATTGCATTTTATGCCAGCCATGTGGGCAGGGACTTGAGGGGACATTTTGGACGCAAAGGTGTAAATTTTTTGTGCTCTAACTCAGATAGAAGATTGAAGGACCGAGGTGGGCTGTGCACTAGGATGGTTTGATCATTTCATGCAAAGCTTTGTTTTGACATTTAATAGTGCATACATTCTTTTGTTAGGTTATCATTGAAATGGAATCATTTCGGTTCCTTTTCTTTACTAACCTTATGTATTTTGTATACTTCAATCTTCTTAGAGCAGGTTTCTTTCCAAACTATGTATGTGTTTACTTTAAGTAATATAATGTAAATTTTATAACGTTTTTCCAAATTGCCATTTTCAAAATTTCAATGATTTTCAAGTTCGAGTACCATTTCACGAGGAAAGAGAAATGAGTATTTGAAGGAAATTGTAGTAGAATTTGGGGGTCACAGTCTTCCTTTTGCCTACTAACAATACTCGTCTCTCACCATCAACCTCAATCACGACTTCTTTTGAATAACAGTTGACCATAGCCCGATTCCTGGATAACCAATCCATACCTAAAATAATCCCAAACTCTGCCATTGTCAAAACAATCAAATCGGCAAAATAAGTCGAATCACCAATATGTATCTCACAATGCCATAAAATATGTCTAACCAACACAGTACGACCAGCTGGTACAAAAACAGTATAACCCAGACTATCTTTATTACCTCCAATATGGTCTACTATTGACTCACTCACAAAAGAGCATGTAGAACTTGGATCAATCAATACTGAAGTAGTATATGTAAAGATAGAAATAATACCAGTGAAATATGTCTAAAATATGTCTAACCAACACAGTACGACCAGCTGGTACAGAAACAGTATAACCCAGACTGTCTTTATTACCTCCAATATGGTCTACTATTGACTCACTCACAAAAGAGCACGTAGAACCTGGATCAATCAATACTGAAGTAGTATATGTAAAGATAGAAATAATACCAGTGATCACATCTTGATCCTCTACAGCCTCATCTCTAGTCATATCATAAACTTAGGCATGTGGTGTTGACCCTGATGGTGCTGCTGCTCCCGTAGATCCACCTCCTCTACCTAAACCAACTGCACCACCTTTGGCAGCTGATCCTCCTCTAGAAGTAGAACCAGAACCTCTGCCACCTCTACCTCTACCAGTACCAGTCCATACTGCAGGTCTGACATCACCAACACTGCTCTGTCTAGACATACCTCCTCCCTGAGGCTTCTGTCTCTGTGGACAGTCTCGGCTAAAATGTCCCAGCTGTCTGCATGTATAACATAATGAACCGCCGGTACCTGTACCTCTAATAGGAGGAATAGAAGGCCTGGTGGAATAACCTCTACCACCTCTAGGTCCTCTGCCAAACTGTCTACTCTGAATACCACCTGTCTTTCTGGATGGCCTGAAATCTGTCTTCTTCTTTTTATGCTGCAACTGAGAACTGGAACTACCTGAGACTCTGTGTCGCTTTCCTTTAGATTTCTCACCCTCTTCCTCTAACTCCTCAGCCTTGATAGCTGTCTCAAGTAACATCTCATAAGTTGGAGGTGTGACGCCAAATTTTGCAAAACTCATTTTTCAATAAACCTTGAAATTCACACTCTATTTTTTTTCTTTTTAAAACATAAATCATGCGAGAAAGAAAACTAGATAATTAGTTTTCCAATACATTAATGAATGTCATACACCAAAGAATAATTAGAAATGCAGAAGCAAATGGAAATCAGTTTACATGCTATGTTTGTAATTCTCATAAATATTAAAATTGTACATGCATGTAAAAAAACAGAATTAAAAACCTAATAGAGCTCGACCTTCAACAAGTATCGCACCGTTAGCCCTGCAGAAAAGTCGTCCCGTATACCATCACTCTGCACACATATACACAACAAAATAAAGGGTGAGTATATAGAATACTCAATAAGTGAATCCCTATAATTTATTATGCTGAATGCACAGGGGAACCTTCGGCCTCCATGGCCTAACCTCCACACAATTAAAAATATATTCAAATCATAATCGTCAATCAGCCTATCTAGTGTAAAACAACATTTCGATCATCTCGCATAATCAATCACAACAAATGAAGCCATATCATTTTACATTCAACCACTATAATTCATAACACTTTCTTTTTAAGCATAAGCCTCACATTACCAACAATCCAAGTAATTCGCATCAAATTCCCACAACGTACACAAATTGCACACAAAACATATAACACATTCTCAATCATTAAGCTCATTCAATAACACATATCATTCACGATTCACAACAATGCATAACCATACAAAACTTAACACAATCCACATAACTAAATCAACGCACAGGTGCTTGATCACAAGTCCATTTAATATCATAACCATCATGCATTCATACTCAGGCAATCAACACGTATGCATAATGAATGCAGGTGCAATGCTAATGCATATGAAACATTGGGTCTAGCCCGACATAAAATCATCGAGCTCTCGCTCGGCATCAAATCATCGGGACTGGCCCAGCATCGAGCTCTCGCTCTGTATCAAATCACAATTGCGCTAATCCCCCATTTTTCTCATAATTGGGCTAATCCCCCATTTCATCACAATTCATCAGGCCTTGCCCGGCATCGAGCTCTCACTCGGCATAAACATAACACCAAGAGTCGAGCTCTTGTGTTCTCAAACATTTGGGCTAATCCCCCATTTTATCATATGTGAGCCATAGGCTCCTATATTCCAATGCATGAACGTACACGTGCTCATGTCAACACAATAATGATATGTATGAATGCAACTTCATGCAATTCATCTAAACTTTCTCAAACATATGCATATGAATGTTCCACAATCATTCATACCATAATATCGATCAACATATTCACAATGGGCAACTTATGACATAATCCTCATTCACATTTGTAACTCGAAGAGAGTTCAACACATAATCCATAAAGAACATTCATATCATACATATGAAAATGTAACATGATTCACCACATCATTCTAAATTATATAATCATACATAACATATACTGCCAACCCGGCCCAAGCAATCACCAAATCATATGGAACACTCTTAGCATACATTAGAAAGTTCAACATTCTCATTATAAGCTTTATGTTTATGTTCATACCACATTTAACACCTCGTTCACACATTTCCATATACTTTTATTCTTTTCTCTAAGTCACTTTCCACATAAATCACATACATAATCATACAAGATTATATGTTCATATCCATATTATTCATAACAGACCAATTATATGGCCCTTAACATTATAGCATACGATTCTTTAAGCATTTGAATCAATAGACTAAACCGTATCAATTAACACCTCTTAACTATCCAATTTAAGCAAATTGAACAGGGAGAACGGCCAAGTGGAATGGCCAGCTTGGCCGTTCACCCTGGCCGTTTGCACTCCCTGTCCACAAACATAAAGGGAATGGCCAGTCTGGCCGTTCTCTTGGCCATTCGCACTTGCTGGGCAGCTAAGACAACATTTCAACACTTAAACATCTTCAACAACTAAATGAACACATTTAGATGCAACCATATTAATTTTACAAAACATCAATCATCGCCACATAGTATCATTTCTATTTCCATAATCCATTATGCAAAACATACATAAAATCCCTCACAACTAACTCATCATCGCATTAGAAACAACCATTCATATTATCACATACATCAAGCAAAATATTGTCCACATTATAACAAATCCCAATAACATTCCAAGACCCATCATATAATCGCATCCTAAAACCGCAATGCACAAGTTCATTTATCACACTCTTAAAGCATCGCCCAACTCATACACCACCTAAACAACATATACATGTCAAAAGCATAATTCACAGCCTACCACATTACATTAAACCAACATTCATATCGTTGTAATCGCAATCATTTGTCTTAACAACCAAACAAGCACATAAATCATATTAACAACCCTTTAGCAAGGGTCAAGAACACTTACCTCTAGGTTCCAAAAACAAGTTCGTCGCCTGACCTCCGGTTCAGGTTTCCAAATGCCAATACCTACACACATTCAATCATATTTACCATCATTTAACATACATTATACTGAATTTCCACATACCCTACTGTTTTCCTCAAGTTCCCATAACCTCCCACAAACCCTAATCTCTTGATTCTCACGAATTCCCTATGTTTTTCTGTTAAAGGCTTATGAATTCATGAACTATGATGAAACCCTAACAAAACCCTAACAAATGCACATATTTTTACTCATTGTTCAACTTAAAAGAAGAATCAACATACCTTATTCTTTCCTTCAAAACCTTAATGTGAAGAATCGCATGGGGGGCAGATTTGTTATTTAATCCGCTGAAAATGAAGTGTTTGTGGTTATATTTAATGATTGGGAAGCCTTAGAATGAGGTTTGAGGGTTTTGGGACGGTTGGAGAATGTTTGGGTATGTTTTGGCTCGACATATGAAGTTTCTCTCCTTTTTAAAATGAAGCACGTGTGTTTTTAAACCAGTCTGACGTCCAAAACGGCCTTGGGAAACGGCCAGAGCCATTCTATCATGTTAGGCTGCCAATTGGCCTAGAACGGCCATGGGAAACGGCTTCCCAGGCCATTCTTGTGGCCGTTCCTAGCCACAGGTTTGTCCGTTTCTCACTTTTCGACTTGCTTTGATTTCTCGACATCTATATCTCTTATACATACATACTTACCACTTATAATAAACATTATTCCACCAAAATTTAGACATTTTCTAACATCAATTAATATGAATTAACCATTTTTCCATCACACATTATTCCGACTAAAAATGGACGAATTTTCAGGGCGTTACAGGAGGTTTCATCGTAATCCTGTCTCAAATAGCGTACCTCAAACCCCGCTCAAACTTGTCTCTCCTCTTCCTATCTGTATCAACATCCTCTGGAGCATAACAAGACAACCTGGTAAAATCTGCCTTGTACTCAACAACAGTCATCTCCTTCTGTTTCAACTTCAAAAACTCAATCTTCTTCTTTGTCTGATAATGTGGAGGAGTGTATTTATCAGCAAATCTCCTTATAAAATCAACCCAAGTCAACACTAGAGGATCTCTCTGACTATCTGGAATTGACTCCCACCAATTCCATACTGTTTTCTCAAGAAGAGAAGTAGTGTACCTCAATTTCTATTCTTGCGTACATCTCATATGCGTCTGAATCCTCTCCGTATGCCTGAGCCACTCATTAGCCTCAACTGGATCTGTGGTACCCTCAAATGTCTTCGATCCCTATTTTCTCTCCTCTGCAAAATTCTTATCAATGTTCAGGTTTGTCTAACTCCCTGAACCTCTACTCTGATCCCTCATCATCTTTTGCATCATCTGCCAGAACAGAGCATACATAGGATCATACGAAGGTATAAGCATAGTAGGTTGTGCAGGCTGCTCTGGAGGTACTGGGGTTGAACCCTATCCCTCAACTAAATCTCTGGACTCTACAGTGTGATCAGGTGACACGTCGTCTATCAGCTCCATCTGTTATAAAAATCAGAAATTCAAAAATCATTTCAGATTTTCAAATCACACAGAAATTGAAAATCATTGGCATAGCCCACAAAGAATTTAATCCCTGCTCTGATACCACTAAATGTGAGCCTAATTTTAAAATCCTTTTTCTCTGATAAACAATATAATTTAAGAAATGATATAAAAATTAGATCTAAAAACAGAGGAGAGAGAAAATATATACACACTGTATTTACTCAAAACACTAGGCCAATCTGTTACATTTTTAAAACGAACATAAGCAAAATCTAAAAACGGTTGAAACATATCAAACTCAAAAGTTGCGTGTATATACATAGATGTACAACATGTACAAAGCAAAATATCAAAAATGAACTCTAGAGCCCGACCTCAGACGTAAAACTCTGTGAACGCTGATAAGCTCTGGCACTATCCAGTCAAGCAGCTATCTACAATCTACACAATCATTTAAACAATAAACGGGGGTGAGTATAAAATATACTCAGTAAGGATTCTTAGCTTCATTTAAAGTAAATGATGTGCAGGAAAAAAATGAATTTGCACGAAGACGTCCCTATCTATTTTCTCCCTATGGCATCCGATCATGCCAGTACAACCATATCACAAAGATATAATAGCAAACCACATAGGTTTATACATTAACTTCTGCACACAGTAACATACAAACTACACAGGTTAATATCCACACAAGATAACATATATATATATATGTATATATAACCATATAGGTATCAATCAAATAAGTTCACACAGAACATCCATATCATTAGTAAGATCACAAAAATCAAATCAACATCAACACATGATTACACTCAACAAATAAGAACCACACAGGCTCAATTATTCACACAGAATTGATCACACAGATCATACTTATACGAACATAACATCCACACAGGATCAGAATCATAACATTATACATATATGAATGTAAATGAATGAAATGAAATGCTAATGCAAATCCACATATGATGACCCCGGGTTTTTGTCCACCATAGCACACAGCAGTGGAATTCCTCTATCGCACATAGTAGAGGATACCTCTGTACCATAGAAGAGAGGTTTCAGACCGCACACAGCTAAGTCCAGGACATCACACTAATATTTAAGCAATATGTAAATGTTTGAATGACATTCGTATCCGCACACAGCATAAGAATGACATTCATATCCACACACAGCACAGCTCACACAGAGCAGATCGTATACCACACAGGATCATAATTCATGCTTTTTTATTATATCAACATAAAACAATAAGAAAGCCTGTATAAAACTCACACAGAGTATATTTTCTCTCAAACGATACCACACAAGCATTTAATCAATATTAAGTCAAGATCTTAATGAAATATCACACAGGGAAACCATCCATCTCATATCTGCATGTATCTATCAAAATATACCACATAGGTTTAATGATCACTCACTTGTCAACATTTATCAATGGAAAACATATATGAGGTTTCTAATATTAAATCCATTCAACTCATTCATTTTTAATATGATTCATCTAACTCTAGCAATCTCAAGCATATCATTATAGGCCAATTATAATTACATATAAATAAACCTAAAGAATGTAGTTTATAAATCAATTTAGTAAGCGTAAGAACACTTACCTCGTATATAAGAAAAATCAATAATCTAACACTGGCTCAACAACCACTCAGCCATCGTACAAATCCACCTGTACGTAGTAAATCATATACACTTCATTAACTAACCATTATCACATTGATTCTTTACTTAAACTTATCAAAGCATTATGTATCAACTTTAAGTCAACCATTCTTCACCATTTCCTTATGAATTAGTCTTACCAAAGTCCATTCATTCAAGGATTGCCTTTGCTAATTCACACAACCTAGGATTATACATGTTCTAATCGTCATAACATAGTTGTCTAGCATTAATTTCCATTCAACACATAAAATCAACAAGGTTTACAATTTCAGCAATCGACCTTATGTAAACGCTACATTAACCCTTTGATTTTCCACTCTTTTTCATCAACCTTGCTTCCTAAAATCATCCTAGCATATCCCTAACATCAAGTTCAGTTTCTCTACATAATTATCATAATTTCCAGCAACTAAAACATCAATTAATATCCATTCAAATCATCAAAATCCAACTATAAACCTTAAGTAAACATTCCTTCAAGATTACCTTATGACTATAGGACTTTAGGATGGATGATTGCCAAATTTATGCTCCAAATCACTTCCTTTGCTCAAATACAAGTTCCTCTGATGTTTCTTAGCCTTTCTCTACTATTTTCTCTGCATACCATATGTTAAGTTCTTGAATGTTTGGGCAATCGAGCAAGCTTTATATTTTTTTTCAAAAAATAGTAGAGAACGCGTAGTGGATGGCAAGGTACGCGTGGTGGTGACCACTGCGCGTACTTTGCTGCCACCGTGCGTACTTCTCTGATTTCCAGCATTTCCTCATTTTCCTTGGTTATTTACTATCAACCCTATATCAACCTTCATTCAACGTTCATATATTCCAATATAAACATTTATTTTCATCATTTCAATAATTATTTCTGTACAATAAATTCTGGGATGTTACATAATGAATATGAAAATGAAAAGTGAACGGATACAGGATAGGATAAAGATATAAATAAGTACGTTAACGTTGTATACGTGTGATATATGTATATATATATATATACATATATATATATATATACATATATATACATATATATACATATATATACATATATATACATATATATATATATATATATATATATATATATATATTAAATACAGGGGTTACAGGATCACAGCTTTGGCTGTATAGGATATCAGTACTGATCACAACTTCGATTACCACAGCTTTGGCAATACAGGATCACAGATTTGGCTGTACAGATTGTAATGTCCTAGAATTTATACGAATTAAGTTATATGGAAAATAACTTAAAACACAAGAAAATTGGATCAATTTAGTTAAGTGCAAAACATTCTACAGAAAATTGCTTTGAGCACGGTCATGAGCACACCCTTGTACTCATGGGTGCTGAACAGCATGACACCGTGCATGATGGAACAGGACCACGTGTTGAGAATAACACGACACGACAAAATGGCACGACCCATGTTCAGGTCGTGTTGAATGGGAATGTATCGAGTAATCTATTCTGATTCAATTCACTTTGCAAACAGAGAGAAGGAAGCTACTAGATGGTTAGAGGAACCCTAAATTTAGTTTAGACACTTTAGAGAGAAAGTAAATACTTCATTCATGCAAGGAAATCAGAATTAGGTCATAAGGTAAGCTTCCATACTTGTTCTTAGGTAGTTACGAATGAGTTTAGCTTACTAGAAACCTATGGTTCTACTGGAATGAAGTGAATATAGTTGTTGAAACACATCATAGAATTGGTTGATGTACTAGGAATGGAATTAAGAGAATGGATGATTGATTTATGGAATTGTTTGATTGTCTAGGAGAATCTAGACGATTGTGAGCCAAGAGATTTATCGATGGTGAAGCGGTGCTAGGTTTGCACGTATTTCAAGGTAAGTGGTTTCCACTTACAATGATATGTGTCCAAGTATTTCGTATGGTTGTAATCTTAATCTTGATTAAGTATCGCAATACTTAAAGATTAATGAAAGAAAGAAAGAAAAGCTTAAAAGCTTGATAATGCAGAATAAAGTATGTGAATGCTCATATTTATGTTATGTTGAATTAATATGATAAGCTTGATGAGATTTCTAGCTTATGATTTATATGAGCATGATTTTGTGATTATGATTTGTATGCTCTGTTAGAATATATGCCGGATTGATTGTATGTTGACTTGTTGTTGACATTATGTATATATTTTAGCATGTGCTGTGAATCTCATTTTTAAATTTCGATTTCCCTGATAAACATTATATTTTAAAGAAATGATACGAAATCAAATCTAAAAACAGAGGAGAGAGAGAATAGATAAAAGATATATACACGATTATTTCGTCAATCTCTGCCCAGTCTATTAAATTTTCAAATATCAAACAACAGTGGAAACAAAATAAGTTTGAAAATATTTCAGACTAAAAGTCGCGTGTATATACAGAAATTGTAATGACCTAAAAGTACCATGTTAATATTACGAGAAAACAACCGAAAATGCCCGAAAATTGGCTGGGAACGGCCAGTTCGGGTGTTCCTCCCAAACCGTATGTTCTCAGCGTGGGAACGGCCTGAGGGAACGGCCACATGGCCGTTTTCCTTGGCATTTGCCCACTGCTGCAGACTCAATAAGTTAGACGTGAGTTTTTAATCGGGGAGAGAGAAAACAAAACGAGTTTCCGCCAAAAACATTTCAAAACGCCCCAAAACTTTCTCTACATTTCCAAACCTTAATCCTAATGTTATTCCACTCAAAAATCATCAAGAAAACACCCACATTCCCTAAATTATCCTCCTCTCCATCACAACCT
>CANYCX013594492.1:0-11719 GCA_948193385.1 Breynia disticha f. nivosa
TAAAACATATCATATGTACATGCAAAACATGCAACAACATGTAAAACTACTATGCCCAACTCTGATGAGGAGAGAGAAAATATCCTGGGAGTAGCATTCACCCACCTATCAAGTCTATATGTATATCTGAGCTCTCTACTGGATCCTGAAACCAAATATTGCATTTGTGTGAGCTGCAGGCTTAGTGAATAATCTTTCAATCTATAATCATATATAAATCAATATATTGTATTTATATCTATACAATATTGTTAACATAAAAATACACAATCCTATATAGCCAGAGCTGTCAATTTGTACAGCCAATGTTATGAACCTGTATAGTCGAAACTGTGATCCTGTACAATCAAAACTGTGGTAGCCGAAGGTGTGATCAGCACTGATAACCTGTATAGCCAATGCTGTAAACTTGAAGCCATTGCATTCAACATATATCTGTATATATGTAATATTCACTGCCTATTTATATCTCTATCATATCTTATACCTGTTCCCTTTTCATTTTCATATACATTGGCTATAATTCACGTAAGATCATATCAATTCATTTTCATATAGAAACTATTCTTTCATAATTACGAATAATAGTAATATAATCTTATAACTGGTATTTAGAGTGAGTAGATTACTCACCTATCAACTGAAATACCCAATCTGACGTGTATTGGTGTCCTGTCTGGCTCGCCTACTCTGTCATCCTATAATAAAATATACCAATCTTTCTATAAAATCCAATATAACCAAAACTTATAATGCATGCCCTAATAACTTTTCCTTATAAATTCATTATGCAATCATATTCATTTTGTAGGCTCAAAATTTAACCCTAATAGCTTCCTATCATTTCTCAATTTTTCATTCCTACTTTTGAAGCGATATTACATCCTTTTAATAGTAAAAATTGTATAAATTTACAATAACCTTGGAAATTTACCTGTTTCAACTATACCGCTGGATTTCCAGCTCAAGATTACGATCAATTTGATAACGCAAATCCATTCCCTCGCTCAATTTCTTTACTCTCACAATTTCCCTCTCTAACCCTTATCTCTCTCTCTAGTTTCTCTCATTTTCTTGGCATTGCTGGAAGGTTTTGAGCAAATTTATATTTTTCCACCAGAACGAGAAAAGTACGCGTGGTGGGCGTGGATTATATGTGGTCGTGCCCATCACACATTTGTCCATAACCACCACATGTTCTTCTTTATTTTTAAGCTTCCTTTTTTTCTTTGTTAATTTTTCATCAACTATCCATCTACCTTCCATCAACAATCCATAAACTTGTATTTTATATTTTATTTTCCTCATTTTATGACATCAATTCTTGTTTTTATTAAACATTTTACTTATGACATTAATTACATAATTTTGGGAGGAGGATGTTAAACATTTTTATTAAAAAGACAGGAAAAGAATATGATACGTAGGATTTAAATATGATCAAGGAATTATGTATGTGACCGGTGTCTAGCAAGCGCACTAGATCGGTGTAGTTTTACCCCAGAAGTATGCCTCCTAGGATAAAATCTCTCTAGGAACGTCGTATTTAAATTGATTCGGTTCAGTAAATGAAATAAAAGAAAGCAACAAACATAAATGAGATTTTTGGGGTTTGATATGAACAAGGAATATAAAGACAAGCAACTAAAATAAAGACTCAACAATGAACTAAAAATATGGGTTTTCCTCGATTTCAATAGAGAATAGACTTGGTTACTCAACAATGAACTAAAAATGTGTGATACAAAACTAAAGGGTGTATTAGGTCAACATAAGGTCGAGCCCTTGGGTGTGTTGACTAGCACGATCTATATTCTGATTATATATATAATTAAGCTGTAAACTGTTTACTTAGAATATGAATATGTTTGAGAATCTATGATTGAATGACATGTATTAGTAACGAGAGCTACGAATAAAAAGGAAAGTTTGTAAATATATGACAAAAATAGTTAATATAAAAAGTAATTACATGATTAACGGGATAATAGGTGTAAGATATTTCATTTTAGTATCAGAGTAGGGATATGATCCCTGGATTGTAAATTGAAATATGATTTATGATCTGCATTTGTATGTGTATTATGTGAAATGTGTGTAATATCATATAGATATGATATAGCACAAATAACATACAGATAGAAAAGGAGCAGCATACCCTAGAATGCTAGACAGATCTTTTATGTCTAACCATACCATAAGTCTTATGATCCATGTTATTCTTATTGAATTTTGATATGACAAAATGATAGAGAATAGGTGAGGTCTTGTCTGGAAAATGTTAATTTGTACTCTGCAATAAGGGCATACTGATTAGAATAGTGGGTGTACTGGCTTTTAAAGATATGAGCACGGTTGTGCCAATTGAGAACATGATCGCATTTCTGGAAAAATCAACAACAACATGGTGGACGTGTCAAAAAATAAGGAGGGTGTGTTAATAAACATGGGACTTGCTGAAAATTAAGTGGGTCACATATTTCTAGTATTTTCAATCAGAGTACCTATAGTATTATGATTCACCTCAACCACCATACAATTTTGAATATGGAGAAGTACAAATACGAGAGTTTCACAGAGTTAAAGAAAGAGCTAAGTTTAATTTGGTTTGCACTGAATATTAAAGTCATATGAGAGTTAGATCATCATTATTTTATTTCAAATTTCAACAGATAGAGAAGTCGAACAAGGAGCTGATAAAGGATAATCAAATAGTCTAGTCTCAATTCTAGAGACTATAAGGATATTATGTCCATATTGCTAGAGGAAATATATATGTGAGGATAGAAAGATTACTGGAAGTTGTTTCTATTGTGAACAACAAGAATCTTAACTAATAAATTGTCTTCAAAGGGCTAAACAAAGAAGATTTAATGAGACGATTATTTCTGTGGTCAGTTAGGACATTCTCTAAGAATTG
The DNA here is from genome assembly GCA_948193385.1 of Breynia disticha f. nivosa. Classification (NCBI taxonomy): domain Eukaryota; kingdom Viridiplantae; phylum Streptophyta; class Magnoliopsida; order Malpighiales; family Phyllanthaceae; genus Breynia; species Breynia disticha. The sequence goes on from CANYCX013594492.1 coordinate 2,921, forward strand.
TTTTGCTCAAATTAATATAATGAAAGTTAGCAGGAGTGTAAGGGAACCCTAGTTAAGGAAATACATTTTATCTGTAAAAGAAGAAGTGAAGTTATCAGATATTTGTCGTAGAAATATACTGAATTAATATGTGAGTATAGTAAAGTATACAAATTATTAATTTAGAGTCTTGGAATTCATACTCATTAAGGTAAAGTAAAGTGGAAAAGACAGTACATAAAGATTGAATGGTAAAGATTTAAAATATAGAATTAACAACCAATCTTATTCTACTAGACTTAATGAATGGATTGGATAGCTTGCCATCAAGCTAAAGTTGATTGTTTTACTAAGGAAGTTATATTAAGACCAAAAGAACAAAGTAATGAAATATTCTACAGAAAGAGAAATATTGTGCCAAGTTGTTTAATCTCAACTATACAAGCCGTTAAGATGATCCAATATGGATGTGAAGATTATTTGGCACATGTAGTTGATAAAACAACAACATATGAAAGTATTAAAGGAATATCAATAGTTTAATGATGCCCACACATATTTCTGGAAGATCTCATAGGATTACCTCCTGATAGAGAGATGAAATTTACTATTAAGATATGTCCTGGTACGACATTGATATCCGTATAATCATACAGAATGGCACTATTAAAATTACAAGAATTAAAGAAACAACTACAACTGCGAATTAGTGTTTCACCATGGAGAGCACCTATTCTATTGGTTAAAAAGAAAGATGGAACACTTAAGTTATGTATAGGTTATTGAAAACTAAATCAAGTAACTGTGAAGAATAAATATCTATTAACTCGGATAGATGATCTACTTAATCAATTTCAAAGTGCCACAATGTTTTTAAAGATTGACCTAATATTTGGGTATCATCAATTAAAGATAGCACAGGAAGATATTCCAAAGACTGCTTTTCGAACCCAATATGGTCATTACGAGTTTTTAGTTATGCCTTTTGGTTTAACTAATGCTCCAATAACATTTATGGCACTGATGAAAAATATATTCTAGTCCTTCCTTGATTAGTTTATGATTGTATTCATACATGATATACTAATATACTTGAGGAATATCAAAGAACACAATGACAATTTGAGAATAGTATTGCAAACATTACGAGAGAAATAGTTTAATGCAAAACTTAGCAAATTTGTGTTTTGGTTAGATAACGTAGTCTTCTTAGGACACGTGATATCTGGACGAGGAACATCAATATATCCAAAAAAGATTGAACTAGTATTAAATTAGGAATCTCCTAAAATCATTACTAAAGTACGTAGTTTCCTAGGTATGGCTGGTTACTATTGTAGATTTATGGAGGGATTCTCGATTATAGCTACTCCACTGACGTGACTACTGACAAAGAATGTATCTATTCAGTGGAATGAACAATATCAGTAAAGTTTTGATGAATTGATGCATTTTATCAAAGACTTGGGTGTGTTTTAATGAAAAACAGGAAGGTGATAGCATATGCCTCTAGACAACTCAGACCATATGAAATTAATTATAGAGTACATGATTTAGACTTTGCAGCAGTAGTATTTGCTCTTAAGATCTGGAGACACTATTTTTATTGCAAGACCTTTCAGATTTTTACTGATCATAGAAGTTTGAAATATTTGATGTTCCAAGAAGAATTGAATATGAGGCAAAGAAGGTGGTTAGAATTATTGAAAGACTATGATTTTACAATTGAATATCATCCTAGAAAAGCAAATGTGGTTGTGAATGCACTCAATAGAAAGTCAAGTGTTACCATATCTAGCTTGTATTAACACGAATGATTAATTTGATAGCTTTACAAATTTTGAATGTGAAGTTAGAATTAATGGAATTAGGAGTGTTGATGCCTACATTAATGGTTCGACCAATGTTGTTAAGAAAGATACAAGCAACACAAAAGTAGGATGAAGAGTGTACCAGGATAATTGAACAGATTGATAAGAGAATGGAGACTTTGTTTTAATTGGTTGATGAACTATTGATTATAGGAACCAAAGTATGTGTACCAAATATTAAGGGAATAAGACAAGATATACTAGATGAAGCACAAAATGCTCCCTATGCTATGCATCTAGGAATGACAAAAATGTACAATACTTTGAAGCAACATTATTGATGACCTAATATGAGAAAAGACATAACTAAATTTGGATCTTGATGTTTAATATGTCAACAAGTTAAGATGACCATCAAACACCAAATGGAAAACTTCAACTATTATTAATAACAATATAGAAATGGGAATCGATAAACTACAAATTTATTAAGAGGTTTACCACGTACACAATTGGGTAAAGACGCAGTATGGGTGCTTGTAGATAGATTGACTAAATCTGTGCACTTCTTAACCATTAAAGTTGGAATGTCGTTAGAACAATTAGCAGAATGTTTATGCGAGAGATAGTTCAATTACATGGTATACCTGTTTCCATAGTATCAGATAGAGATCTAAGGTTTACTTCCAGATTTTGGCAGATATTACAGAGTGCGTTGGGTACAAAGTTGAATTTTAGTACTACTTTCTATCCACAGATTGATGGACAAACAGAGAGAACTATATAGACATTAGAGGAGATGTTGAGATCTTGTGTTTCAGAGTTTCAGGGCTCGTGGGATCAATGCATACCATTGATGGAATTTGCTTACAACAATTAATATCACAGTAGCATTGGTATGACACCGTATGAAGCTCTATATGGACAAAAATATAGAAGTCGAGTATACTGGAACAGAAAAGGGGCAGAAATATTTGAAGGACTCAAAATTGTACAAGAAATAGTAGAAAAAGTAGAGTTGATGAAAAGTAAGTTGAAAGCTACTTAGGATAGATAGAAGAGTTATTATGATTACCATAGAAGAGAAATAGAGTGTGAAATAAGGGATAATGTAGTTTTGAAAATTTTACCCTAGAAAGGAATAATGCAAATTGAAAATAAAGGAAAGTTAAGTCCTAGATGTGTTAGACCTTATGAAGTACAGTTGAAGCAAACTTAACCTATTTAGAAGAATCTGTAAAAATTGTGGATCACAGAAAAAAATAGATAATAATGGTTAAAGTTATTTGGAAGAATTATAATCTGGAAGAAGAATTATAGGAAATCACAAATAGGATAAGACATGAATATACATAACTATTCACAGGTACATTTTATATGCATAGTAATTCCATATGGATAGAAGAACTTTATAGAAGATGAATTAATGAAAGAAGATTATAAACTGAATAAAGAAGCTAACATGTCGATAAGAGTGAATTTTGAGGATGAAATTCTTTAAAGGAGAAGATTTGTAATGTTTCCATCCTAAAACCCTATAGTTAAGTAAAATAAGTAAAATGATTAACGCGATTAGGAAGTAATAAGTGAATTTAGCAAATATAATAGATAAAACGTAAGTGAAATGGTAATATTGAACAAGTTAAAAGTCAGACGGGTTAAGGTTATGAGAAAATGAAGTTTCAAAGTGAAATTAGTGAGAAAACAGAGGCACAACATGGTGGAAGTGCTGGCAGCACAAGGGACGTGCTCCTGGGAAAATGTATGATCATGATCATGCTAAAAAATGAGGAGAAAAATAAGTTTTGGTGTTGACATGGTCGTGCTGGTATAAACATGGGTCGTGCTGAGGTGCTGAAAATCCAGAAACATTGGAAATTTGAGCTAGACATGTAGAATTTAAGTTGGCACAAACCGAGTTGATGCTGAGGTGCTGGTCATATAAGTTGTTTTCGAGCATAAAACTATCAAATGATCAGAAAAGAGAATAGAGAAAGCGAGAGAGCATTGGGGAAGGAGAGAAAAAGAGAGATTTGACTAAGAATTGAGTGTTATATATCAAATTGATCGTAGAATTGAGCTAGGAGTCACCTGGAATAATCAAAATAGAAAAGTTTGAAGACAATGGTATGTATTTACGATGTTTTCTATATGAGAATTATAGAAAAGTTAGTTTAATGTAGGAATTGTTAGAGATTATTGATATAGGAGGTAAATACGATTGAAATAGAGGCATGCATAATAATTTATTGCTATATTGAATTTTATAGAAAGTTTCATATATGGTTATATAGGAAATCGATTAGATTAGCAGGACTAAAATCAGACTCGAGAGGAGCTCTGAATATAATAGATATATAGATGAGTAATCTAACTCACTATTAATAAAAGTAAAATATGATTATGATTTGTGAATTACGAATTGATTGATGAAAATGGATATGACTTAAATGTTAATATGTGCATACGGTCATGACTAATCTGGAATTGATGATACATATGACTGAATTGTTAAAAATTGAATTATATGATTGAAATGAAACAACTACACGAAATGCAAAACGAAATGTGAACAGGTACGTGAACATTATTTGTGCGTATATGTATATAGTATTACAGCTTTAGCTGACAGTTATACATCGCTGATAGGAGTAGCATAGTCTGCTACAGCTTATAGCTTTAGCTGAGAGGTTGCATGACTTTTATATAAAGACGTTCACAATACGAATACGATTATGATCATAAATGATATGATTCAAAGAAAAAGATAGGAAAATAATATGATGCGTAGGATTTAAATATGATCAAGGAATTTTGTATGTTTATATATTTTAGGATTAAATGATTACTCACTGCGTCCGTAACTCACCAACTACGATTGTAAAATTTGCTCTTAAGATTAGGTAGCGAGTTGAGATATTCATGAGAAGTCTATAAATGGGTCGACTAATACTCTCATACTTTTTATTTCTTCATCACATACCAATTAAGAATTATTATACCTTATCATTTGTATGATTGTGTGTTTAATTTTGGATATGATACATCATGTTTTGATTATTGATAGAATTGGTTGAGATTGCTTATTGTGATTGGATGATGATAGATATGTTCGGCAGAATATGTGGTTGTTAATGATTAATTTATAGGATTGAGAATAGGTTAATTATGAATATATTTTAGGTTACAATAGATCTACACAAGTTGTACTTAAATGTTACAGTCTTTATGTTGTAGATAACTAAAGGTCATATTGGATCAACATAAGGTCGAGCCCATGGGTGTGTTGACTAGCATGATCTATGTTCTGATTATATATCTGATAAAGCTATAAACTGTTTACTTAGAATATGAATATGTTTGAGAATCTATGATTGAATGACACGCATTAGTAACGAGAGTTCCGAATAGAAAGAAAAGTTTTTAAATATACAAAAAAATAGTTAATATAAAAAGTAATTATATGATTGACAAGATAATATGTTTAGGATGTTTTAGAAAATTTTTAAGCTAAAAAACTTAAATACTTGAAGTGGATGCCTTTTTCCATTCTTCTTTTCCTCTTCCTTGAAGAGCTTGAAAATTCTTCCTCTAATGACCTATTTGGTTATAATGAAAGCAAGTGCTCTCACTCTTTACGATATTTGGCTTACTTGCCTTGGGAGGAGGAGGCAGAATTTGATTTTCACTCCCACTAGGCTTAGAACCCTTAGGTTTTTGAATTCTTGTTCCCCTTCTTCTCTTTCTTCTTAATATTCCCTTTTCGACTATGAGGACCAGATTTATCTTTTGGAATTTGATTTCTTCTTAAGTCCTTAGCAATTCGTGTAGCTCCATCACCAATTTGGACATTCCTTGCATATTATAGTTCATGAAGAACTGATTGTATGCCTCAGGAAATGATCCTAAAATTAGATCCATGGCTAATTCCCTAGGAACTTGTACTTCCAACCTCTCAAAAGTACCAAGATACCATTTCATTTTTAGTACGTGGGCACTAACCGAAGTACACATAGTCATTCTATAAAAAAGAAGACATTTTGTGGTCGAAAACCTCTCAGACCAAGCTCGGTTTTGAAATATAAGTTTCAAGTTCACCATGACCTTATATGCCTCCATATTCTCATAATGATTTTGCAATTTGAGAATCATAGTGGAAAACATAAGACATGTGATGTTGGTGGAATCATTCTTCTTGGTCTCATAGGTTTCCCTTTGGATCCCAGTTGCATTCCTAGCCAGGTCTGTAGTACATTGAGTTTTTCTATTCTCTGACGACAATCCTTAAGTTTTGAGACCTGTCTATGAAATTGGTTGTTAAACTTCTCCCTTTTGAGAATTAATCGCAATACGAAGGCGTTCAAGTTATTTGGTTGTGTCATTATTTAACCTACAAAAATTAAGACCAACTATTTAGTCAAGTCTTAAGAATCCCCTCGATCCAAACTAATACCCCTTTAAATAGTTTGTTAATGATCTAATAGGCCACAGTCCACTTTTTGCAACAACACCCTAGTCAAGATGAGCTTGTACACCTAAAGGTTAAACTACTTATGTTGGGTAACACCATTGTGACTGTTGCATGATTCTTAAATCAAATGGTCTAACACGTTCAAATGTTAAACACAAAAGCCCATTTCATGTTGCTTAGGTCCGGCCTTACCTTTCCATGTTAATTATAACCCATATTCACAACCTAACTTCGTCAAAAAAGAACGGTTTATTTAGGCCTTACCTAGGTACATGACCAATGTTTGAGATATTTGATGTGTTTCGAATTGGGAAGGCAACTTTATGACTTACTATTTTTAGGGATTCAATTTAATTGCAATTTTCATAACATACACTTTATCATTTATCCATGCATAGAAGATATATATCATGCATAAAAGTAAAAGTGACAAACATAGGCAAAAAATCCTACAACTAAGATCTAGCCTAATAAGCCTAATCGATCTTCAAGCTTGTGGGGTCCAAGTCCGGATGGTTTTGGTTTCTCCACTCCATTTTGGTGGGCTTTGATCGTCATGGGAAGGAAATGGGCTTTTAACTCTGTTCGTCATGGCCATGCCATCTTCATTCTTACAATACTATCCTAAGTACTTACATGAAAATTACAATAATCCTTACAAACCATGTAGGCTCCATTTAAAAATTATAAATGCACCATGCATATTCATGGGAAAATTACAGGAATGCACAAATTTGTGTTTAAAATATTAGGAATGCCAGATAATTTTGTTCATTTCTGTTAATGCCAATTAAAGTTTTAAAAAGATGAAAATGCCCTATTTTGAGTTTGTAATTGTAAAAATGTCAGGGTATGTTTAGTTTAATCGTTGTTCATTATTGTTCATATGTTGAGAGAACAAAAAGTGACATTTTTGTATTTTAGAACATGAAATCTGGCATTCCTATAATTGTGAACTAGAATCTTGTCAATCAAAGAAATGGAAAAAAATACACTAGCATTCATATCATTCCAAACTCAAAATATAGTAGTTTGTATAATTATCTGATCTCATCAAACAAACACACACAAAAATTACAACATTCATGGATCAAACAAAGTTTGAATTTAAATTAAGCCAAACATTATTAAGGAAATCGTGTTTGTGGCCTAACTAGGATCAAACGCCATAACAGGCTTAGACCAAGGCCCAATAGGCATATTGAATGAACCGTCTCTTAAAAACACTAACACATGCTAGACGTCCTTCGTGCATATGGACACTAAAGCAAAATTTTTCTTTTTCCAATTTCAACAATATGTAAAATAATTAAATAAATATAAAAATTGCTTAATATATTTAATAACATAAATTAAACACTTGAAATATATTAAACACACGTGAATGTACTCAAGGAATCAACCAAGAATCAACTTAGCTCATATACATGAAAATAATACACATACTTTGCATTAAAACTTATTACAATGTCTAAAATATTTTATTTGTTATTAAACAAACTAATACTCACCATAAACAACATTTTAACATTAAAAAACTTCTTGCCTAGGATAATTTTACCCTTTTTAATCAATTAAAATAAAGTTTTATTGAAGTAAAACATGTAACAATCAAACTAGTCCATTTAAAATAAATCGACCATGTTTTTCAAATCCCAATAAAATTTGTCAACACTTTAATTATGACCAGACCTAGGTAACGTTCTTAATTAAAGCCTAAAACATCAATTAAAAATGTTAGCACAAATTCATTTAATTTAAAACTATTTTTATATCCAATCATACAAGACTAGGTCATAAAAACATCAAACATGTAACAATCGTGTATGTTTTGGTTCATTAGGGTTTTAGCTATACTAAGGTTATTAAGTCAGCCATTAAATTACTTAATAACTATCCTAAATAAGTTGTGAAAGTCGATTTAACCACCAATTCATCATACAAAATTGTTTACATGTTCTATTAGCCAAAACTAATTCATAACAAGGCATGTTAACACATAACAAGATCAAATATGATCAAAACAGTATTCGACCACGAAGAAATCTTAAAACCAGCCATTAAACCTCATTAAAATTACACTATGTTAGTTTATAATGTAACATCCCGGAAAAACTTTCATATTAAAATAAATGCGAAAATATCAGTATATAAAGATATACGAAAGGTTGACGTAAAGTTGACACAAAATAAATAAAGAAAAATCAGAAAATTCTGAAAAAAAAATTAAAATACGCGCGGTGGGCACAAGAACGCGGTGTCGGCACGACCACACGTAGTCAAAGCCGAGCATGCGTACTTGGTACAAATAAACACGTTGTGTGAGCGACCACGCGTACTTAATGGACGACCACGCGTACTCTACGACCACGCGTAGTTCGCTGTCGGTTTGAAAAAAATAATATAAGTTTCGATCATTCAAACGGTGAAGGTTATTCTATGAATTTCAAACCAAAAACCTGCAGAGAAAAGCTTCAGCATGGCTGAGGAGATGGGAAAAAGGATTAAAAGAAGTGATTTGGTTGGTTTCTTGTGATT
>CANYCX013594885.1:0-11847 GCA_948193385.1 Breynia disticha f. nivosa
ATTTCCAGGTTCTCTTTCGACTTACTCTTCTTATTCGCTAGGGTTTGTTAATTTGAATTCGATTTTATTTCTGGAATTCTAATAATTGTCTGCTCCAGCCATGGATAAGGATTAATCATGATTCTTATGGGTAATTATTGCTATGGAAATAACTCTTGTTTGAATGGTTAATAGTTCGTTAATGATCTCTCTTTCTATTACTATAAAAAACTGGGAATTGGGATTTTTCCCTGTTCCGTTTTCCGGGTTCTGTTCCTAGACGTTTATTGGTTTGACTGTTCGAAGTTTTCAAGGGTTAGGAACTAGGTCTTCGTTCTTTTTTTCTGTTCTAGATTGATAAATTAAATATTTTGAAAATGATTTGTAATCTTGGAAAATTCTTAGTATGCTGAAAATAATTGCAGTAAAGAGGCTTTCCCCTGAGAATGTAATAAATGGAAGTTGAAGCAGTATCGGAGATTTTATCGTTTCAGGGATTGTTGTTTGTAATCCTGTATGGTTTTATTCACATGAGGATGAGAATTGGTTTGCCTCCGGAGTCCATACTATGTAGCCTATATACCTTTACTACACTCCGCTTGGTATAATGAAATACCATATCTTCATGATTTGGAAGTGTGAATTGGAATAATGTTTCATATGTTATCACTGTCATTGTCCAAAGATTTTGTTTTTTTTTTTCCTTTCCAAATGGGCAGCAACTCCACACCTTGCTTCCTTATTTGAATATTTTCCCCTTCTTTCTTTACTTTTCAAATTTATTTTTTAGGGATTATCTGTTAGCTGGGTTCCTCTATCTCTTGGCCGGAAAGTAAGGTTGTGAAGTTTCTCCAGTAACAGTTAAGATGTCCTGGAAGCATATTCTGTTCTTATCTTCAAGCAGCTCTCTTAAATATGGTGGATTGTGTCTGGTTGGTTAGTTGGAATTTGAGACGATGGACACTTAAGTATAATAATTTATATTGATGTATGGGGAGATTATATTTGAAAGATTTGCTTCATTTTGATAGAAGGATTTGGTGGAGGAACTGTTATGAGTTTCCTGGCGCTCAGATCATTGTTATGACTGATGTGTAATGTGTGTTGGATGGATTGCTTGTTGCCATGTATGTTGTTTATTGTTGGGATATGGTGTTTTTGCTGTGGAGGGTGGTGGGGCGTTTGGATTTGAATTGATGGATGATCATTGGTGTGGTTGTGATGTGGACAGGCAGGAGGCAGGAGCCGTTGTGTTAGTAGCAGTCTTGTGCTATTGCAAATCTTTGGTGGTGGGTAGTAATTAAAGTTAGTTTGAACATGAGTTCTGACAGCATGAGCAGGAGCCGAAGCAGAAGCAGGAGCCCATTGGATCGTAAGATCCGCTCTGATCGCTTTTCCTATCGTAATGCACCTTACAGGAGAGAGTCTCGCCGGGTTTTCAGGTTTTCTGGTTTTTGAACATTCAGTTAATTTCCTTTTTTGTGTCTTTCAACTGGATTAGATGAGCAAAAGCAGAATTTCCAGTATGAGAATTTTTTGGGTTGTCATTAAGTTTACCTGCTGATTTTAGTGTTCATTCTTGATCATTTGACTTTGGTGGTTAGAGCTTTTGTATAAATCAATGGAGTTTCACCTGAAATGCTTTAATGTGGGTGGTTTTAGATGAGGAGGTTGTTTTGGTCCGACTGATTTTTGCTTCTGCCCTTGTGTTCTACAACATAATAAATAGTTGATATTGGTTTTGTTTCTCAAGTTATTGGATGCTTGTAATTACATGCTTTGTCTGTGATTTGGGTGGATGCATCATGTTATTTTTTATCAGCTAATTGTGCTTATAGGGAGTGGACCTCATACTCCAATTTCAATGGAGGTTGTTCTTAAGAATGAGGTGTGTGTATGTGTGCATTTTGGTGTTTGTATTACTATCTCTTACTAGAAACTGCTTAAAGACAATTAATGTACTGCAGGTCTTCTATGACTTTAATATTATAGTGTGTTCTGTGTTCTGCTGCCTGTTGAGCTTTTTTTTGTTCTTCTCAGCAACCAAAACAATCTATGCAAGAACTGCAAGAAGCCTGGACATTTTGCGAGAGAGTGCCCAAATGTTGCAATATGTCACAATTGTGGCCTTCCAGGGTATGATATTGTGATTTTTAAGTTATCTAATTCTATCCATATTCGGTCTTAGTGCAACTCTGGCAGATTAACCTACTCCTTATTTATTCATAATGCATCTAATTAGCATTGTGCTTGAATACTGCTTTGATTTTGATTAAAATGATTTTCCTAGCTTTTTTCTAAGCTGATCAAAACCTTGCATGTTAATCTGGCAGACATATTGCTTCAGAATGCACCACAAAATCACTATGTTGGAACTGTAGGGAGCCTGGACACATGGCTAACAATTGTCCAAATGAGGGCATTTGCCACACCTGTGGCAAGGCTGGACACCGAGCTAGGGAGTGCAGGGCTCCACGTATGCCACCTGGGGACATGAGGTTGTGCAACAACTGCTACAAGCAAGGCCATATTGCAGCTGAATGTACAAATGACAAGGCATGCAACAACTGTAGGAAGACGGGTCACCTAGCACGCGAGTGCCCCAACGAACCTGTTTGCAACTTATGCAACATAGCTGGACATGTGGCCAGAGAGTGTCCAAAAGGCGACACGCTAGGAGAACGCAGTGGTGGTGGCGGTCGCGGCAGCAGTGGCTACCAAAAAGACATCGTGTGCAGAAACTGCCACCAGTATGGTCACATGAGCAGGGATTGCATGGGTCCGCTTATGATCTGTCACAACTGTGGGGGACGAGGACACCGAGCTGTTGAGTGTCCTTCCGGAAGGATGGTGGATCGATATCCGCGGAGGTACTACTGAGTGATGTTGTATTGGGCCATGAGAATGATCTCAATCAGTGCAGATTGCCTGACTAGCTTTTAGGCTTACCTGATCTTTCTTCTTTGCCTTTTTATGAACAGATTCTGAAATTTTAGACTTTGAGGAGATTTGAAACTTAGATTTGATAGGTAGGAGAGTGCAAGTGGTGATATGGAGAGTTGATTTTTTTTTTTTTCTTAACATTATATGTCAAATAAGCTGTTGTGGTTGTGATTGCAATGAATGGTATCCTTATTAGCTACTTACTACTTGCCAATCAAATTTGGAAACTTTCATAGCTGGTCGGTCTGGTTGAGATCTCTTGCGTTTCAGGGACTACACAATTTGATGACTGCTGGATATAGATTATCATATTATGGCATATTTAGAATCAATGGTACAAAATTTAAAGCTCTACTCACCTGTCTATATGGTTGTAAATGAGTTTAGCTGAGTTGTATAGTGTTTTAGTTCGGTTCGTTTAAAATTTTAGGCATACGAGTTAGAGTCAATTTTTTGTCTAGTTCATAATCTTGTTGAAGTTTGGTTCCTTTAAAGCTCGAGTTAACAAATCTGTTTACGACCATTTTGAGCTTGACCAAAAAAACTAAAATAAAATTTTGTTAGCTCGACAACAAGTGGAGCTCAAGAAGTGTGAGTTGAGAGAGAAAATGTAATCTGACGGTGATGGAAAAAATTAAGGTTTGGTGGTCAATGAGTATAGTTGATTGAGAAAAATTAGAATTAGAATGAATGAGATAAAATAGTTTTAAACTACATTGTTATTTTTATATTAAGATATTGTAATTTAAATACTATAATTAGTAATAATGTAAAAATATTTTTTGGGTTAATTAACCTAAAACAAATAAATATATCAGACATTGAAATTTATTTTTTTAAATAAAAATTTGTGACTATCGTTGCATGTACTCACTTAAAACAAATTACCTTATTGTTCATAATTTCATATTGTATATATTTTTATAATTATAAAATTTGTCTTGTTTAAATTTTGTACATTTAATTTAATAAAAATATACATATTTATACAATTTACGAATTTGTTAACGAACCCCAACAGGCTACATTTCCATATCCATAAGTGACTACTTTACAAACAACCGTTAAATAGGGGCTTGGAGAGAATAAAATGAGGCTCAGGGACTGCATGAAAATTAATTGGTTAAGAAAAATGAGAACAAATTTGAAAACAGACCAAAATGAGAAACAAAAATCGGTATTTGGTCTCCTGCAACCCAAAAAATCAAACAAAGGCACTCTCTAAACTTGTACGACTCCACCGCTTTCTCTCTCTCTCTCTCTAAACATTAACGCCGTGTTTGGCTGTACCTTCCAAAGATCAAATCAGATAGCTCTGAAAAGTAACAGAACAAAAGCTAAATCAATTTCTCTTTGTAATCTGAATGGAAGCAATACGAAAACAAGCCACTAAGCTTCGAGAACAAGTTGCTAAGCAACAACAGGTATTTAGTCATCTTCTTTAATTTCAGATCCATTCTTCAATCTGTTAATTTCCTTGCTTTCCTTTCATCTCAGTTTATGTCGTTTTAGTGTTGGGTGCAATTTATATCAGATCACTGAAATTGATGTCTTTTTCAATTGAGTTTTTGATTTTGTGATTGTCAATGGATGTTCTCTGGTGGGTTGGTTTTTGTTTTTTATGGAAAAGATTGAAGCATTACTGAAATTTGTTTGTTCAATGTACGGCGATATTGTGTGGTTTGGACAATATATATTGTTAATATATATTGTTATAGGCATGAATGGGTGTTGTAATTAGCTTCGGAACTCGTGAATTAAGTTTCTGTGAATGTGAATGAAGATTTTCTCAAGTGGGTTGGTTTAATTTTCTGAAAAGTAGAAGCTTCATTGAAATTTCTTTTAAACAATTGAAAAAGAAACTTATTTAGTCATGTGATTATTGTACAATAATTATTGTACAATAAGTTGACTATAAGCATGATAAAATGTTGTCATTATCTTCAAACCTTGCAAATCATGTTTTGAAATGTGATTTTTACTTGTCAATTTCAGTCCTTAAATTGCGATCAGTTCAACATAATGGCTATGTTTTATAAATTTAGCTCAACGTGATTGATTCATCTATGTTGAAAGCTTTGTTTCAATTATAAATTTGATTACCTATTTCGATTCAAGATTTTGTCATGTGCAACTGCTTATGTTGCCTTTAAGGCATTTATGATGGAACTATGGAAGTAAAGGTGTTCTGATTCCCTTTGTGTTACCTCAGGCCGTTCTTAAACAATTTGGAGGTGGAGGATATGGAGGTTCAGATAATGTTGTTACCGACGAGGCAGAACTCCATCAACATCAGAGATTGGAGAAGCTTTACATATCAACACGTGCTGGCAAGGTTGACTAGCTTCCTGCTACATTTGTTATGGTGTAACTTGGTTGGTTCAATTTCTTATGAATGTTAAATTTTATCTTCCAGCATTTTCAAAGGGATATTGTTCGTGGTGTAGAAGGATATATTGTCACGGGATCCAAACAAGTTGAAATAGGTGAGTATAAGAAAGCTTTGATGTTGGTACATGATTTTAGGCATGGTTGTTGTTATTAAAGTTAAGAGGTTCTGTTTACAACCGCTGCCTGCAATAGGAACAAAGTTGTCAGAGGATAGCAGAAAATATGGTGCCGAAAATACGTGTACAAGTGGTAACACATTATCAAAGGCATCATTCAGTTATGGACGTGCCCGTGCTCAGATGGAAAAGGAACGTGGCAATCTATTGAAATCCCTTGGTACCCAGGTTTGACCAAATTTTTGTTTGTTTCTGGACATAAATATCTGTGAAGGGCATTCGACAGAGATGAGAACTTTGGTTTCTTTCATCTTTGTTAAACTAAACACATAAAAGAGATGAAGTGGCATACCATAGCTTTGAATTACAAGGTTTCTTCCCCTCGTGCTTACTGTTGGCCAATTTGGATTGATAATATTAGAAATTTTTGTCGTCGTGCTTATAACAAGGAATTCTAATTGAATCAAAACATTCCTTTGGTCACTATAATACTATATGTGCTTTAATTGGTTTTCTGGGTACACAGTATGTGTGCATTTCGCTAGAGTTTCATTGACCCTCCCACTAACATCTGAAAGAAGGGTTAAATTTCATTAATCTAATTTCACCCAAACAATCTTTTTTTTGGCAAAGTAGGTTAATAATAAATACTCCACAACCCTAGTGGGTTAACAATCAACTTAGTTACTGATGCTTTTTATCCTGCTGATACGAATATTAATCAAACAGGATGCCTCTTCTTTCCAATCTATCTTAGGCTCAATTCAATGAAAATTTCATTGTGAAGGGGAAACTAGTCAACTACTTAGTGCGTCGGTATTGATATAACATTTGATTGAAATGTATGACAATATTTATTTTCGAATAACTTGAAGGTAAAGGCAAAGTTCCTGTGCCTGGACTTAATTTCTTCAAAGGAATTGGACCGATGAGATTTCATTCACCGTTGCATAAAATGTGCCAACTGAAAAGAGAGTCTAATCAATGTCTCTCAGCCTGTAAACAGTACAAAGCTCTTTTTTTTAAATGATGATAGGTGTATGACTATACTATTGTTGACCTTTTTTGGGTTCTTGGCATTACACTAATCTTTACTTTTCTTCCAGACCCATTGTCTTCACATTTTGATCATCATCTTTCATACACTTGGGCTTGATAGAGTGCTGAATGTATCCATTATTAGGTTGCGGAGCCGTTGAGAGCAATGGTTATGGGGGCTCCTTTGGAAGATGCTCGACATCTTGCCCAACGTTATGACAGGATGCGACAAGAAGCAGAAGCTCAGGTATTCATTTTCTAATACATTATTATTTACACCTTCAAACTTAACAGTGGTGAAGTTTTATTTTATTCTTTAATAAATTCTGCTTGTTCACACATATATTGAACCAAGACAGGCTATTGAGGTATCCAAACGGCAGGCAAAAGCAAGAGAAATGCCAGGCAATCCTGATCTTGTCATGAAACAGGAAGCTGCAGAAGGGAAACTTCAAGATTTGAAGACAAACATGCGAGTATTAGGTAAGGAAGCAGCTGCAGCAATGGCTGCTGTTGAAGCTCAACAACAAAGATTGACTCTCCAGCGACTTATCGCCATGGTATTGCAAATTGTCCTCTATGTCTAACTTATATATCCAGTCAATTCTTCTTTTATTCATTTATGGAGTTCATATATGATGCAACATACTGCATATGTGATTTAAATCAGGTTGAAGCAGAAAGTGCATATCATCAGAGAGTCCTTCAGATACTTGATCAGCTTGAAGGCGAGGTTTGTGATATCATCTCCTTGTCCTTTAATTGAGCCACTTTACTTTTCGGGCCTAACTTTCTTCATTTTCTTTTTATTGTTACCAATAGATGATGTCAGAAATACACCGGATTGAAGCTCCTCCTAACCCCACAGTGGAGAACAGTATGCCACCACCTCCAGCTTATGAAGAAGTTAATGGCGTATATGCTTCTCAATCTAATAACGGCACAACAGATGGCATGGGTTACTTCTTAGGGGAGGTTAGTTATAAGTTTTCCCTGTTTGTTTTACTAAATCGCATGATGGTTGCCCGAAGGCGATTTTCTCAATTTGCCATTCTGTGTCAGGTTATGCATTCGTATCATGCCGAGTCTGATTCAGAACTCACTTTGTCAGTTGGTGACTACGTTGTTGTAAGGAAGGTTAGATCTTTTCTAAAACTATACACTTATTACTTTCGTTTGTCTACTGTTTAAATTAGATTATTTAAGCATTCTGCCGTCGCATTTTTGACAGGTGACAAACAATGGTTGGGCCGAAGGGGAATGCAAAGGTCAAGCAGGTTGGTTCCCATTTGGTTATATTGAAAGAAGGGAGCGCGTTTTGGCGAGCAAAATTGCCGAGGTGTTTTAGAGATGTTTTCGCCGGATTTGTCTTTCTTATGCGTGGATTCCGAATATGGTACGCTTCCGCTCCATGTGTACTCAAAGATGGAGTCTGTATTTTTGGAAAATAGGAGACCATAGCTTTCCTGCTTGTGATATATGCCAACAGTTCCTATTGATATATGAATGCCGTTTTTATGTTGTATATTCTTAGGAAGGGTTTGAATTGATCGAAACTTTCTTTAAATTGTTGATATTTGTGAATGATGAGTGAAGAAACCTTTCTCCAGGTCTTGTGTATTTGTTCTCTGTAATCAAGGTCTTGAATTTCTTGAGCTCTCACTTGTGATTTTTCTTTTTATGTTTCATGTATTAAGTGGCCAACCTGATGCCTCTTTTCTTTTTGCATTTCAAGCCTTGGTGTTGCTTTGTTTGCTTAAATCATGCATCAATCTTTTAGTTTCTCAGATGAGCTTATCAATATAATACTTCCGCCGTCCTATTATATATGTCGTCGTTTTAAAAAAAATTATGTTTGTCCTATATTATATGTCGTTTTAGCCTTTCAATGTAGAATGTAATATTTTGTTGTAATATTATCCTCATTAATTTTATATTTTCAATACAGATTTTATTTAATACTTTTGATATATAATAGTCAATTGAACATTAATTTAAGAAATAATAAATATATTTTTAATCCATGTGCAAAATCTTAAACGGCATCTATTGTGGACAAAGACGGAGTGCTCGATGTTGACAAAAAAAAAAAGTCAGAACCATTTAAAAGCTTAAATATGTGAAGCTATGCAGTTCATTCCTTTTCGTACCATTGGCTGGATTAACTCAGCATTATTGTCTTGATATTTAAACTCGTATTGCATTAGATGGTCTTGATTCCACTGTTTTGAAACTTGGTCCGGTCAACAATCCGAACTGAGAATCGTGATATTAATTTGACCACTGGATTACTGTTCAGATGCATAAAAGATAATTATTAAAACTATAATTTAAGATAAAATAACCATTAAATATTATAAAAACTACTATATAAGCCGATCTGACCGGCTTAGTTTTCGATCCGATCTACTGTTCAGATGCACTCTACCGAGCTTATAACGATTTCGAAAACAAAAACTCGCAAGAATGTGGGGCTTCACCATAACAGTCTAGCTAAGTTGTCCCAATAGGAATATTTACTAGACCAAGTTTTAATTTTGTTTACAAGTAACTTGTAATTTATTTTTGGTTTCGAAATCGTTGCCATCATGCTTGCGTGTTAAAATCTAATGTGACATTTCTACATGTGCTTGTTGGTGTAAATTAATTTCAATCTATTAACTTTAACCCTAAAAAAAGGTATGAAATTTTATATTTATACTATTATATAATAGAACAAATTTAGAAAAATCTCATCATTCATCTCAAATAAACACCTCAGAGTGAAAAGACAATTGATTTCCCAACATGTGGGTGAGCTTTGTTGAGCAACCAAGAGTTGTAATTGTAAGATGTAATGGGGAGAAGGAGAACTAAGACCCCACATGTCAGCCTTGAAGCACGTGAGTCCACTTTTTTTGTTACAAAATTTTAAGAATGAGATCGGACTAGTTCACGAATTAATGGTAGAGAATTTCAAAGAAGCCTAACGAAACAGCATGTCGAAGTCTATATGGTTCTCCTAGCGCTGTTACAAACCCATAAATCGAATTATGCACTCTTAATATGATATTCGACTTGATAGAAATCATAGGCAAAGTTACGTAAGCCACTTGTATAACAACAAAAGGCACAGTAGGAAGAGACAGCTTCGCCCTACACTCACTTGTGTCTTGGAATCAATCCAATATATGATGATGGGCACTTTTATAGTGAGTCATCTCAAAGAGGAGGAGGCTCATTAAAGCAATAGCTTTGGGTTGATTCTGTGAAAATAAATCTGAACTTTTAATTTATTTAGTAAAAATAATTTTATTTTTACGTAATCTGTACATTTTTAGTTAAACGAAGAAGAGAATTAGGAGCCTCGTATTAAAATTTACCATATGATGATCATTTGATCCAACCAATTCTCCAATCATATTTTGGCTCACCACTCTAAGATAGGACCACCTTAAATCAGTCCCTCGCCAACTCTCTATTCTAATGATATTAGAATTGTAGCATCCATCAAAACGGAAAAGAGATTGGTTAACACCGAACTTATTTATCGATTCACTAGTTGAATCGACCAGTTTTTTACTGATTTAATATTGGTTCTCTTATAAGACAAACTAAATGATAAAATCGAACCAAATTAATGGCCGATTAACTACTTATTCAGTTCAATTTCAACAAGATTGCTTTGAAGACTCAAGATGGATTTAAACTTGTACTATACACAACAAAAAATATGGTCTTTCTTTTTTTTGCTAATGAAGGGACAATGTAGTCGATTATCTAGTTTACATACATGACAATTGTGAATTTATTTTTTAGTTTAATTCCTTTTAGTTGTTGATGACTTGGTTAAAACTTGAACCAAACACATTTTTTATTAGGGTTGATCGAAAGCTATTTCCTACCTTTATTTCTCCTTTACAAATATTTGTTTTTTATCTTTTGTCATTTTCAAACTTCGAATGATTCGCAAAACCACACGAATCGATGGTTTTCTAGTGATTTTTAATATTATAATTATCTTTATTAAGGATTTTGTTTTATTTTGATGAATTTTACAAATCACGTAAATTTTAATTGTTTTTACTAAACAATCAAAAACATAGATTTATTTTTTTATCGCATCTAACAATTATAATTATACTCTCAATTTAATCGAGTTCCCAATTTATAAGAACTCATATTAAATCATCTCATTTTTTGGTTGGACAGCTTTGTCCCCTTGTGATTTTAATAGGCTCGAACGAGGTTAAAAAAAATAACAAAAAGGGGTAGCGAAAAGGAGCAATGTCCCTTTAGTTAGCACAACTCTTTTGTGCACTAAATTTCCTTGGAAAAAATGCATCTTAGGATTCAATCAAGCTACTAATTATGTCACCTTTATTTTATTAATTTCCTCTCCTTGTGCTACAATCTACTGGAATATTTAATCCAAAAACACCACACTTGATTATATATTGAGTGAAAACCAAGTTTCTATCTTTTTCCATATATTCCATATTGCATTAAAATCGAAATTCCAAGTTATGTCCTCACCCATTATCATTGCATGCCTTGTATTAAGGTGTTGGATCATGGATGGATCCCTAATAACCAAAGATTTCGATGCATAAATAGTAATTAAAAAGATAAATAATTATTTTATTTGAATTAAAAATCGAGTTACTACCTATTGGTTCAACCACTTAGTTTGTGATTAGACCGTAAAAATATTAGTTATATACAAAATTATTAAATAATATAATTTAAGATAAAATAACTATTAAATATTATCAAAATTATGTAACTTTTTTTTTATCATCTGAATTTTCAGTCTGACCAGCTGAATTATGGGTTTTACTGAATACAATGCAGTTTGATCCTCTATGCAAATTAAGGGTGGTTTGGTCTGACAAACTGAATTTGTCCAGATTTTAAAATACTATTTATAAGTTATGAACAAATTAAGTGAAAAAAATTAAATAAGGTAAATATTTTTACCACTAAGAAGAAATACATAAATTTTAATGTGACTTTGGAATGATAGGGGAAATCACATGCAATGGAGTTAAATGCACCAAACTGCCAAAAGGCCGGTAAGGTAGTTAATCGACTCATCAATCGTTCCAAACACACTCACGCGCCATTCGCGTGGAAAAGAGTTGGCTAAGTCCCGGGGATAGATGTGAAAAGACAAAAATGGGCCACTCACAGGATGTCAGAATTGACCCTTGCGTGTCCACATCAGACCGATCTTACGTGTAAAGTGCGACACTGTAATGACTCCCATCACATGGGAGAATATCTTCCATCATCGCCGTTCGTTTTCCGCTGCGTTATTTATAGACCCATTCGCGCGTGTTTGAACGCTCTTACTCATTGTAATTAAAGTTAAGCACTAATACAGTAAATAATGCTGTCT
>CANYCX013595245.1:0-12909 GCA_948193385.1 Breynia disticha f. nivosa
GTCCACTCACAAAAAGCAAACAACTTTTTATCTCCAAATTGGTTGACTAAATACCTTGTTGGTCGACTAATTTTACCTGACCTGGCAAACTAACTGTTATTCAAATTTTCGACTCTTCATTTCACGCTCTTAAATATTCTAGACACCACTTAGTCGAGTAAGAAGCATGTTGGTCGACTAATATAGTCAAATAACCATTTTGACACCAAAATCTAATTTCAAGTCGTCCCATTTCGATCTAAGTTGTCTCATCAACCTGTGGACAATACTTATCAAGTTCATTCATTTTAAATCATTATCAAAACATAGAAAGGACATAATGTTCACCGCCATTGGTGGAACACAGAAGGGAGAAGAAGGCCGAATTTCTAAGGTTGGAGCAGGGGTACATGTCAGTAGTAGACTAGGAGGTGAAGTTCAATAGTCTCTCCCGGTATGCACTGAAAGAAGTGACGACCGACGAAGCCAAGAGGGACGACTTTGAGATGGGTCTAAAGAGAGAGATTACTCTCCTGGTGGCTGTACAACCCCTGAACTATTTAGCTCTGTTGACAGCTGCTCTACGAGCAGAGAAAGCTCTTGGCATGCCACAACTGCGAGAGGCCAAGAATGCCAAGCAATAGTGACGTTTTGGCAAAGCAAAAGGTGCCAATGCTCAGGGGTCCAGAGTGACCAAATTCAAAAGGTTTGGCGGTAGAGGAGCAGGATCTGCTGGGCGACCATTCCTGAGATGTAGCGAGAAGAGTGCCTCGAGTGGCCAGAAAAGGGAGGACATAGTCTGTTACTACTACCACAGAAAAGGGCATATATCAAGGAATTGCCTCTAGTGGGAAAGTGATGAAGCTAAGGCTAAACATTCCCAGAGCAGTGTGGGGGACAATCAGAGGAGTGTTGCTGGAAGTAGAGGTAGATGGTCCTACTCTGGGCAAGCAGGATCACATGCCAGAGGGTCTCGTCCTAATCACCCACCAGCCACTGCAGCGCCGTAAGCCAGAGTTTATGTTATCTCCCGAGCTGATGCAGTAGAGGATCCTAAGGTCATCTTTGGTGCGGTACACATTTCTGGCTTTCCTATACAGACGTTGTTAGATTCAGGAGCATCATGTTCCTTCATTTATTATGATCACTCCATGACCTTTAATGTGGGAATAGAGCCATTAGACTATGTGATAGAGGTGTATATGCCGTCCGGAGAGATTGTACGAGTAAAGAAAATAGTGAGATCTTGTCCTATAGAAATAGGGAACTGTAAATTCCATATTGATTTGGTAGTACTTTGGTTGGAGAATTTTTGGTTGATTTTAGGTATGGACTGGCTCTCAAAAAATAGAGCTATCCTAGATTGTTTCTCTAAAGAGGTATTGATTTAGGTTGAGGGGCGGAAGGAGGTATT
Organism: Breynia disticha f. nivosa; assembly: GCA_948193385.1. Taxonomy (NCBI): domain Eukaryota; kingdom Viridiplantae; phylum Streptophyta; class Magnoliopsida; order Malpighiales; family Phyllanthaceae; genus Breynia; species Breynia disticha. The sequence continues at coordinate 1,394 of CANYCX013595245.1, forward strand.
GTTTCTAGGGGAAAGAAGAGTAATACCTTCTTGTCTGATATCTACTGCTCAAACTGTTAGCTTGATTAAAGAAGGGTGTGAGGCGTACTTGGCTAGTGTGTCAGATACTATACGGCCTAGTGTCGGAGTGTCTGAAGTACCAGTAGTGTGTGAATACCCGAATGTGTTTATGAAGGATCTTCCTGGATTACCTCCTAGTCGGGAAGTGGATTTTGAAATAGAAACTATACCGGGTACAGTTCCGATATCTATAGCACCTTATTGTATGGCTCCAGCCGAATTGAAAGAGTTGAAAAAGCAGTTAGAGGAACTGCTCGGTAAAGGGTTCATTAGACTGAGCATTTCTCTATGGGGAGCTCCAGTGTTGTTTGTGAGGAAGAAGGATGGAAGCATGCGGTTATGTATTGATTATCGCCAACTGAACAGGGTAACGATAAAGAACAAATATTCATTGCTTAGGATTGATGATATGCTGGATCAGCGGAAAAGGGCAGTGGTGTTTTCGAAAATTGACTTAAGGTCGGTGTATTGGCAGTTACCGGTGGAAGATAAGTCAATACGAAAGACTGCTTTCCCAACTAGGTATGGCCATTTTGTATTTACGGTAATGCCTTTCGGACTGACTAATGTGTCAGCAACATTCATGGCCCCCATGAACAAAATATTTCAACCTCACTAAGATACATTTATTGTGGTTTTTATCGACGACATCCTCATTTACTCGAAGAGTCGAGTGGAGCACGAGGAGCATCTGGGGATGACACTACAATTGTTGAGAGAGAAACAAATGTACACTAAATTTTCTAAGTGTGAATTCTGGTTGGAGGAAGTGGCATTCTTAGGTCATGTGATTTCTGGGCAGGGTGTTTGGCCGGATCCATCAAAAGTTAAAGCTGCGGAAGAATGGAAGGTGACTAAAATCCGAAGTTTCCTTGGGTTAGAAGGCTATTATGGGCGATTAATTCAAGATTTTTCCATTTTAGCAAAGTCACTGACCAACTTGCTAAGGAAAATGTGAAGTATGAATGGAGTGACAAGTGTCAACATAGCTTTGAAGAAATTAAGAAGCGGTTGACAGAAGCCCCAGTGTTGACTCTGTCGTTAGAGGATGGGGAATATGTGGTGTATACTGATGCTTCAAGAATGGGACTGGGTGGAGTACAGATACAAAATGGGAAGGTTGTTGCTTATACTTCCAGACAGTTAAGGCCGCACGAGCTGAACTATCCGACGCATGATTTGGAGCTTGCAACAATTATACATGCATTGAAAACTTGGAGGCATTATCTTTACGGAGACACCTTCAAAATTTTTACAGACCACAAGAGTTTGAAATATATTACCACCCAAAAAGAATTGAATCTCAAACAGAGGAGGTGGATTGAGATGTTAAAAGAATTGAATACCACCCTGGAAAGGCAAATATTGTAGCAGATGCTCTTAGCAGAATATACCAAGAAAAGGGGGATGTTATTTCTTATAAGGTGGAATCATTGTTCGTAATGAGAGAGCTGAGGTTGGAGTTGCAAGTCATTGAAGATGGTTTGTTAGCAAATATATCGGTGAGGCTGATTATTCAGGACCAGACTAAGGAGCGTCAGATGGCGGACAGTAAACTGGTTGAAGCTCGGAAGAAGGTAGAATAGGGTAAAGAGATGCCACATGCACTTGATGCTCAGGGTGTTCTCTACTATTGGGAGAGATTGTGCGTACCTAACTTTCCTGACGAGAAAGAGGAGATTTTACAAGAAGGCACACACCTCTTGATATTCTGTACATCTGGGCAGTACTAAAATGTACAGAGATTTGAAACCTCTATATTGGTGGCCTGGTATGAAAAGGGAAGTTGGAAAATTTTTAGCAAAGTGTCTGAGCTGCCAACAAATTAAAGCGGAACATTAGGCTCCAACTGGAAAGCTTCATTCTATGGCTGTTCTAGAGTGGAAATGAGAGCATGTGACGATGGATTTTGCTGTAGGATTGCCCAGAACGTTCAGGAAGAGTGATTCAGTGTGGGTTATTGTGGATCGACTCACAAAATCTGCACATTTTCTGGCAATCAGACAGGATGACTCTCTGGATAGGTTAGCAGAAAAGTACGTGGCAGAGGTGATTAGGTTACATGGAGTGCCTATCTCGATTGTTTATGACCGAGATGCTCAGTTTACATCTAGATTTTGGAGATGTTTTCAAGAAGCAATGGGAACAAAGTTGAGTTTCAGCACAGCTTTTCATCCCCAAACTGACGGTCAGTCTAAACAGACGATACAGACTCTGGAAGATATGATGAGAGCCTATATTCTACAGTTCAGAGGTAACCGGGATCACCATTTGCCACTTATAGAGTTTGCATATAACAATAGTTATCATTCTAGCATCGGAATGGCACCGTATGAAGCTCTGTATGGCAAAAAGTGTCAAAGCCCATTATTTTGGGATGTGGAAGGTCTCAGACAGATTGAGGGACCAAAATTGGTGCAGCAGACAGTTAAAAAAGTGAAAATAATTCAAAAGTGTACGAAGGCTGCCCAAGATCGACAGAAAAGCTATGCTAATCAACATAGGCATGAAATGACCTATGAAGTAGGAGACAAGGTTTTTCTGAAAGTGTCGCCTTGGAGAGGAGTTCTGAGATTTGGGAAAACTGGGAAATTAAGTCCGAGGTTTATAGGCCCTTTTGAGATTGTGAAAAGGGTAGGACATTTGGCATATCAACTCAAATTACCCGACGAATTATCTAGATTACATGATGTTTTTCATGTAAGTATGTTGAGGCGGTACCGGTCGGATCCGAGCCATGTGATCGAGAACCCTAATATGGAAATATCAGAAGATTTGACGTATACAGAAGAACCTATAGAGATTCTAGATCGGATGGTTCGTCAGCTTAGAACGAAGAAAATTCCAATGGCGAAAGTCAAATGGAGTTTTCACTCCCCGAAGAAAGCAACCTGGGAAGTGGAGGAGGAAATGCAGAAACGCTATCCTCACTTGTTTCCAGACTCAGGTATGATTTAATTTCGGGGACGAAATTCTTTTAAGGGAGGAGAGCTGTAACGCCCAACATTTTGCATTAATTTTAAAAATTTAAATTAAATACTTAATAAAAATATGAGGAAATTTTTCGCGAATTAATTGAATAGTGGTTGAGTAGAGAGAATGAAAGTTTATGAGTAATAAATATTTTAGGGAGTTTAGATCGCCAAGGAAAAGTAAAAATCGGAGGATATATGTCCAATAGTGCCGCAGACAAAATCGTCCTGAACCAAAATATATATATATACACATCTCTCTAACTCTCTCTTTCCTCTTCCTTGTTCTCTCTCTAACCCGAAGGAAACCCTAGGAGTGTCGTTCTTGGAGAAATCCCAGTGTTGGGAAGGTTCAGAACCGATCAAGGGCTAAGATACGGTAGGAATTTCTTCTGTGAGTATCGAAATCCCGTTTTTATTCCTTGATCACAGATTTTGGCCTTAAAGCTAGGGTGTTTGAGCTCCGATTTGAGCGTAAAATGGCTCGTCAGAAAGCTTAGTATGTGTACTAACCTTTGGTAGCTATTTTTGGCGTTTATACCTGTGTTAGGTAACCGAAATCGAGGTTAGAACATAAGGGGTGAATATTGACGTGATTGGGTTTTTCAACCCTAAGTTTGAATTCGAAATTTGTATTAACAAAGAATCAACACATCCCGTGAACTCCTATTTTCCTATTCATATAGATTCATTAACCATTCCACATAACAAGCACAACATGCAAACACACACAGAAGCTGCGCTCGTGTTACTTCCCTCCAAAAGCTCACTTGACACCCGTTTTATGCCCCGACTAAAATTCTTTTGCTTGTTCAGTTTCCCCTAAACACAGTTTAAAATCATATCACTTACGCATACATATGTTATAATGTACTAGATAGTAGATATAAGATGCTCAAACATCCAAACATCCATATGTTCATATATACTCCATTTCTCCAATCTTTTCTCCCTCTCATTCATTATACTCAATTCCCTTTCACTTAATTCTTTACTTTCTCAATTAATAACCATTTACAATCCAGTCAAAAATGTCTTTACGATCAATTCCTACAATTCCAATCATTCTACAACTAAGCAATATCTCTTTTTCTCAGACTTCCTTCACAAATGTCTTAACTCATTTTTCTTAATTTCAAATTAATTCTACCTCATAAATTACCCAATCAAATTGATCATATATTTAACCTCACTAAAGTCCACAGATACTAACCTTTACAACAGAAAGTAAAACCGAACTTAGGTTATCATTTTCTCAAACTCGTCACTTTGTACCTCCTCCCATAAAACATCATTTTCAAAGCCCTAAATCATGTATTAACCCCAAAATCTGCACTAATAGTTACTACACATCCATACCGATCAATCAAACCCAAAATCACTCAATTCCGACCCTAAATGAACGAGAAATCCTCTTTTAAAAACCTAACATATGCAAAAACGGGATTAATGAAATCAATACGAGAAGAACTCACCAAATTACGAACTCCACTTGATTCTATACCTCCCGACCCCTAGGTTTCGCTGAGTTTTTAGCTCGGTTAGGTTTTTGGAACTTGGTTGGTATTTTTGGAGAGGTTTCACGTGTGTGGAAGGATGAGTGTAAGATATGTAAATGTATTTACATATATATGGACATGTTTAAGGCTTGCAAATGACCATTTTACCCCTGATGCTACACGTTACTTTCTTTCCAACTTTCTCTCTCCCGGTTTGTACTATTCCCACAAATTTTTAAATCTTAATTAATCCTACACTCTCCTACCAATATTTAATAAGAAAATATTTCGCGAAAAATTTATTCGCATAATTATGAAATAACTCAAAATTCCCTAAAAATCCTTAAAATTAAGGGCGTTACAAAACGTTTAGGTACTCACATACCACCGAAACTTTATAAACTTGCACACTAGGCTGCATAGTGTCCACCACACTAGTAAGATATGCCTCTCAAGCTTCTTTGAGTAAACTTACTGCTTGCACCGACGATATCAAGCAAGACAGTACTACCCTTCTATCTCTCACAAAAAGAATCTCCTTCTGCCCGATGACCTCAATCAAGACTTATTTCGAGAAGCAATCCAATATTGCTCTATGTTTAGAGAGCCAATCCATGCCTAAAGTCAACTCAAAGTCCTTCAAATGGATTGCTACCAAATCCATTAGAAATTTAAAATTTCCTATAACAATAGGACACGATCTCACCGCAGTAGTCACCCTCACTACATACTTGGAGGGCATTGTCACCTTTATAACAAAATACAGAGTTTCTAACCTCAAATTTAGTTTCAATGCGTGATCAAAATCTATAAATGAACATGATGCACAAGAGTCTCTAAACATGTAAGTAGGTAAACCCAAAATGTAAACAGTACCAGAAATTATGTTTGGGTCATCGACAACATTTCCTCTAATTATAACATAAACTCTGACCTAAGGTGTTGCTGGTGCTAGTATCTCTGTAGTCTGAGGACCCCTAGACTGTGATCCAGCTCTCCTAGAGAAAGCACCACGACCTTTGGTCCTACTAACAGTTCCATGGTTGTCTCCAACACTACTCTGAGTGCGTTAAGCCATCGCCTGATCATCTTTCTTCTTGTAGCAGTCTTTAGCCAAGTGTCCTTTCTTCTGATAGTAGTAAAAATTGTGCCTGTCCTTCTCCTCCCATCAAAGCCACTCATCTCATTGGGCCTTGGGAATGGTTGTCCTACGGAGCTTTCTCCTTTCCCAACAAACTTCTTGGATCCCTTGGTCACTCTAGAACCATAGGAACTAAAGCTCTTATCCTCTCCAAAGCTTCCAGTATACTTGGCTTTCTTTACCTCCTGAGGTTATCCTTCCCCAAGAGTCTTCTCTGCTCTCAAGAGATGAATTTTTCCCCTTAAACCCATCTCAAAGCGATCTCTTTTAGCTTCATCTATCGTACCTCCTCTGGCACATATCTGGAGAGACAAGTGAATTTCACCTCGTACTCCGCCACTGAGAGATCCCCTTGCTCAAGCCTAAGGAACTCTACTTTCTTCTCTCTTCTATACACCAGTGTAGTGTACTTTTGAACAAAAACCTTTTAAAATTCCTCCCAAGTCATGGTGAGACGCTCGTTTAAGCTTCCAGGAACCATCTCTCACCAATTTATCATCTCCCCTTCCAACTGAGACGTAGCATACTGAAACTTCTGCACAAAGGTGCAACTCATTCTCCTAAAGACTCTCTCCGTGTCCCTCATCCAGTCTTTGGTAATGGAGGGATCACTGGTGCTGGAAAAAGGTTTTCCTCCAAGTTTCCAAATCTGCTCATAGTTTCGGTCTATCTCCCACCTCTAAGCTCGAGGGAGTTTTTCTCTCATGGTTGTACCTATTAAATCTAATAGTTGTTGTATAGCCAGATGTTGTGCCTGAGTTAAAGGGTTAGAGGGTGCTTGTTCACTAACTACAGGAGTATTAGCATTCCCTTACATCAACTCCAAAGAACCGTTGGCCTCATGTGCTCTATCTGCATGTCCTTCTTCCATTTCTAAAACATAGGAAATGGAATGGACTCTTATTATAGAAATCAAGAAAATGACAATGCATTGTGAAGCAACAAATGCATGGTTTCCAAAAGTTGACATGCATGCAAAATAGATGAAAAACATGTTCTTTAAGTTCGTACATAATGCATGATTCATGACCCATAACCGAAGGAACCGAGGTTTTAACAAACCTAGGCTCTGATACCACCAAATGTGACCCCCAAATCAGACTACTACTTATTTTTGCATATACTCATTTCTCTCAAGTACTACTCAAACTTGGAAAATCAAAAGTTTGTAGAAAATAGTTGGAAACACGAGAGTTTAAATAAAACCTATTTATGCACATAAAATTTTAAAATATACACATTTCATTAATCAAACAAAACTACATATAAGAGTTGAGGATATGGCAATATTTCCAAAAATGTAATGTTTACAAAATCAGTAGGGTTATATAAGAAAAGAAATCCATTAGACCCCATTTCAAATATAACCCGTCAAAATAAATGTATGCACTATAATGTTCAATATAATGTATGACATATGTTTACAACAATACTTCAGTGCACAGCCCATCTTGGTTCTCCAGTTTTTCTTGTACTAGTAGGCAAGAGCAAAACAATTACCACACCTCTGTTGTATCCCCTAAATTCACTGCCAATATGGAAGGCATAAAATGCATGAGCCGTTAAACTTAATAAGTAACACTACTTATATGGACAACTTTCCATAACGATTTTGCATCCACATATACTCATGTAATCCATACAATATTGATAATCTTTAAGTTGCGATGCTAACTAGTCAAATTGCTACACAAGCATTCACTCAATTATACTCATCACTTAAGAGTTCTTCATTTAATTCCTTTCCTTCCATACGAGTTAGAATAGGTCTATTAAGTATGTTATTTTAGGTAAATATCCTAATCTTCTAACACAATGTCTCATTCGCACTTCACAACCATCCAACCACAATTCAATATCATTTCCACATTCAATCCTAATACAACTCAACATTTCCCAAAAAAAAACTCACACTTAAACAAATTTAAACCTCAACACATTCCTCATATTCGAACAACATGAATATGGCATGAACACACTTCATTCATAATCGTATCATCTTTTCTAACAATTCATCATTATAAGCACACACAAACATATCTGTTTCGAACACATAGTAAACACATTATATGCATCATGATGAATGAGAGTGCATATCATCTAATTCATTCCTTAGTATGATCACCCATGATCCCAATTCAAGTTTTAATTTGCACACTACGTGCCTTTTTATTGACGTTTGCAAACAGGCCTCCTCGGCCGAGAGTATGTGGTTATAAAGAAAATGGATCCATATAATTTACGCCCTTACTTGGCCTGACACACTCGTACAACTTTAAGTGTACCGAGCCTTTTCCACAGTGCCACGGTGTAGCATTTATTATATACTACCCGTAATTTTGCGCAATAAGCAGCCATGATTCGCTCCCAAGAGCCATAACCACTCCCTCATTTTGCTCACTAAGAGCCCTCTATTTCTTGCTCACTCAGAGCCCTTTCATTTTCAATGAATTTTCCCACCTATGAGCCCAATGCATGAATGGCATGTACATGTCCCATGGAAAACACTCATGCACTCATACATGAAAATATATGAAAATGGCAACATCACACATATACTATCGACTATGTTTCTTAATCCCATAACGCGCCACATTCATAATATGACCAATTCCATATAAGTTCATCATTTCAATCAATATATACATTTTAAGTTCTCAACATACTCACAGAACAACATACTTAATACATGTATTCTTGGTTAGGAACAGTTTGGGAAACGGTTTACCCAAACCGTTTCCTAAACCGTTTGATTCTGTACAAATTGGTCCTCGAACTAAAACGTTTGGGAAACGGTTTTCATAACTTGTTTCCAGAACCGTTTCGTCTTTCAAGAAAATTTTTGGAACTGAAACGGTTTGTGAAACGGTTTGCATAATCGTTTCCAAACGCATTTCACCCTTCGAGAAATGTTCTAGAATGGAAACGATTTATGGAACGTTTTTAACAAACTGTTTCGAAGGCAGAAATCGACCCTAGAAGTGGAAGGGTTTGTGAAACGTTTTTTGGACACCGTTTCCAAACCTGTTATCCCTGCATTCCAGCTGAAAACAACACTTATAACTTTTATAACAAAACACAATTCATTCCATACATATACACATTCCGAAAATCTACCACTACATCCCACCAAAATCATCTAAACACATCCAACATGGCATGACAATAATCATCCACAAAACTCACCATTTATCCAATCAATTCATGCAACCATCATATGGGAATTAACACTTAAGATACATATTCTACTCTCCAATTAATCTTTCACACAAACACAAAAATCCACCACACAGCTACATGGGTCATTTAAACACAATGCCAATGTTCTCATTTAAACACACTCATGCATAGCAAGCAATTAGCCGTCATATTATACATTCCATCTTACTCATTTTCATCAGACACATTCTTCAACCATCCAATTCACATACAAAACGACTTCAACCAACATTCACACTTCTCAAATGAACCATATGAAAATAAGAAACAATTTTCAATCAAGCCACAATCCAACACTCAACAACATACATACAAGGAAGTTTCCCTCATGTTACTTACCATGCAAAAAGCACCCAGCGGCTTGGTTGTGAACTTTCCCCGCCGCAATTCAAATTTCCTATTATGAACATTATAATATCACATTAATATCGCATTCATTAAACGTGAAAATGGATGAAATGTTTATGTTATACATTATTACTTTCGTCTTATCACTCCCCACCTCTCTTCCCTTTTCATAAATCCTCCTCATTATTGTTTACCTACCAAACCCATTCTTAATTTCTCTCACACCTACCTCCATTATTGTCCTAAACAAGTTTGTCTATATATATAAATTAATGCCTATTTCCCTCCAACAAATGCAAATCATCCTAGATCAAATTTCCCCCTTCTAAACCCTAACAAATCACCTAACTAAGCTTCAATCTCACACATATTATAACACCCAATCAAATCAACATGTTAAACACTTCTAATAGACACCAAATACACTTACCCAAGTGACGAAACACAAGGAAACCTTATTCGCACAAAAGCCCCAAACTCCTCACTATGCAGGGCAGTGTCCCACGAATTTTGAGTCCCTAATCCATGATTTAACATCAAACATGGTTAGTTAAGGGTATTAGATGTTTTAAGCTTTCCAATGAGCCATTATTTGTTTAATTTGCAGCTAAAATGAAAGAGATATAAGGGTTGGAAGTTAGGGTTTTTACAAGGAACAGAAATGGAGAGGAAATGAAGAAAGTTTACCTTGAATCAAGTCAAGAACTAAGTTTGGAACTCCAGAGCTTCAGATTTTTGATGAAGATTGGTTGTGATTAGGAGGTTTGACTATGGAAGAAAGAGGAAGAAGAGAATGACATGGAGAGGTGAGAGTAAGAGAGTAGCGTGTCTTAGTGGGGGAAAAGAGGAAGGAAAGGTTTTTAGGCTGGGTATACTATTCCATTCATAATCGGTCCCCACTAATCCCAACTTTTGTTTAATTTCTCAGAATTTCCAAGTCTCCCCAAATTCCTAAATTCCCACTTTAAACTAATCTCCACTTTCTGCTCAATTTATTTCCTAAAATAAAACGCAAAAAAATTTTCCTCATTTTTCCATGTATTTTATTTTAAATTTTAATTAAGGAGAAATTTTGGACGTTACAACTCTATCTCCTTATGAAAATTTGGTCTTCAAAACTTAAATTGTACCGGATTCCAGAAACAAGTGAGGATAATGCTTGCACATCTCCTCTTCCACTTCCCAATTAGCTTCCTTCGGGGAATAAAAACTCCACCTAACCTTGACCATAGGAATCTCCGTGTTCCCTAACCGGAGAACCACACGATCAAGGACTTCAATTGGTTCATCCTTAAATGTCATATCCTCCGAAATTTGCACTTCAGGTTCCTTAATCACGTGGCTCGGATCTGATCTATACCGCCTCAGGATTCTCACATGGAACACATCATGTAACCTAGATAATTCCTCGGGTAATCTAAGTTGGTAAGCCGAGGGTCCTACCATTCTAAACATTTCATACGGTCCCCACTAATCCCGACCTTTGTTTAATTTCTCAGAATTTCCAATTTTCCCCAAATTCCTAAATTCCCACTTTAAACTAATCTCCACTTTTCGCTCAATTTATTTCCAAAAATAAAATAAAAAAAAATTTCCCTCATTTATCCACGTATTTTATTTTAAATTTTATTTAAATAGAAATTTTAGGGCGTTATACATACATGCATACATACATACATACATGTATACATGCATACATACATACATGCATACATACATATATACATCCATACATGCATATATGCATACATACATGTATACATGCATCCATACATACATGGATACATATATACATACCAGCATACATGCATGCATCCATGTATACTTTGCATTCATTCATACATAGATACCTACATACATACATCCATACAAGCATACATACATACTTACATACATACATACATACATACATACATACATACATACATACATACATACATATATACAAACATACATACATACATACATACATACATACATACATACATACATACATACATACAGACATACATACATACATACATACATACATACATACACACATACATACATACATACACACATACATACATACATACATACATACTTACATACATACATACATACATACATACATACATACATACATACATACATACATACATACATACATACAAGCATACATACATACATACATACATACATACATACATACATACATACATACATACATACATACATACATACATACATACATACATACATACATACATACATACATACATACATACATACATA
>CANYCX013595490.1:0-15942 GCA_948193385.1 Breynia disticha f. nivosa
ATTATAAAAAATTTAAGCATTTCTCAATTGGAATTGTAATATATCTGAGAATTTGTAATATATCTGGAAATTTGTAATTTTTTAGATAAAAAATCAACTAATTTATTATCTTTTCATTTAATATGTTCAAAATTTACTTTATACCCATTGCCTTGGATTACATTTTGTATGAGAATCTTCTACAGATACAAATTAATATTATAAGAAAACAAGAGTTAAAATTGCAAACTTTAGAATATATATATATATATATACATATTATTATTTTAAATTACCGGTTCAACCAGTGAACCGCCGGTTCGACCAATAAACCAACCACCCAGTCTCTTTTCTGGTTCGATCACCGGTCCGGTTCTGATAACACTGGGTACAACTATGGCCGAGAAAGATGATTACTGCCAGATTCTTGATTGATGACTTGAATGTCGTAAAATAAGGATCTCGAATGCAGTAAGTAATTCACTTATATACATTATTCAAAAGAAATTCCCTCATATACATATTTATACAGTTATCGCACAAAACTTCACTCAAAATTTCAAATGTTCTTGCTAATTTAAGCGTAAAAGTTTTGTTCATATGGCTGAACACAACTTAAATTCTGCGTCGATTCTATCTATAATTTAAGAAGGGCTCATTAAATAACTACCCAACTTTTCTTTTTTAATTACATGCTCTTAAAATTTTTAAACTCTTCTCACAACTACTTTTCGTTTTACACTCCTTACTATTCAACTATTAAAAGGTGAAAAACTCCAATGCTCTTGCAAACACTTTCAACTTTTGTTTGTTCCACAACTTAAATCTTTTCTTTTTTAAAACAAAATCAATTGTATAACCATCAACTACCTAGATTTTTACAGAAAAAAAAATATTATGTATAAAATATTTATATATATGATTCTAATATTTAATATAAATATCATGAGTTTTATTTTATACAAATTTGTTAAAAAAATTAAATGTAGGATAAAATTACTTGAAATCAACTATCAATTTTAAAATTGAACATTTAGGTTTTACTCCTTATTTATATATTTAAAGTTTATAAACAAGATAAAATTTGTAGTGTTGATTACAATTTTTCTTAATCGGCATATATAATTGACTTCTCATAAACAAAAAATAGTAATTAGTTTCTCAACTATTTTGAAAAGATATATAAAATTTATACAAAGTTAGTTTTTACAAAATTTATGAACATATAAAAAATTAGCATATATCAAGTTAGAAATTTATAATAAGTTTAAATTGATAAAAAAAAATTTCTTTTATTTATTAATTTATAAATAATTCTCACTATTAGAATCTATAAAGTCGATATAGTATCTACATAAAATTAATATTCAAATTAAAAATTATAAAACTTTGATAATAAAATTAATCTTTACAAATCAAGAACTAACATAAGAAGTCAGTATATATTAAGTTATTAGTTTGTATTAAGCTAAAATACATTGAAAAATATATATAAATTCGTGTTAAAACTATTTATACATATATAAAATTTACGTAAGTTTATATGAAGTTTATATTACAATTAAAACAACAAGAAACATGGCTCCGTATAAAATGTAAAAAAAAGAAAAATCTTATAGAATGTAATAAAAAAAGAAAAAAACGTATTAACTGTAAAAATTTTAAAATATTGAAATTTTTGTAATAAAAAAAGAAAAAATGGTATAAAATGTAATTAATCCATTTAAGAAACGGAACTACAATCGAAATTACTAATAGTTTCAGGCACTGGTAATTCAAATGTCAACCTTTTAATACTTATGAATGACTTTGATCTACTAAGCGTGTCTTGGTTCAGTCGTGATTGAGGCTGAACTTTGTAGGACGGATTACGGTTTGATCTACACAACGCCGCTTGGAAGGGGAGTGCAACATAAACACCCAGAACTCCTCCCTGAACCGAAATAGTCTCAACTCAGTTGGTCGGGATACTGGGTCAGAAAAAAAAAGAATGATTTTGGTCTGCAGTCTATGAACAGAAGAAAACAATCATTTGTGGCTATTTTTTATACACTATTGTTAACGATCGTTGATTCAATTTTAGGCAGAAATGTCGGTATAACTAGGAAAAGAAATAACATGATTGAGGCTTTGGAGGAATTTATTTTTTGAGAAAATATTTTTTTTATTTATTTTTGAATGCTTACTACTAATAAAAATAAATTATTAAAATTATAATTTTAAAATTAATAGAAAATAATAATTATTGTTTTTCTATTTAAAATATAAAATTATATTTTTCTTTATATTTTTATATATATAAGTAGGAAATACTAGAAAATATGATTTTGTACAATAAGATTTAAAAATAAAAAAATATTTTCCAAAAAAAAACATTTTTCTTTAAACAAACAGAGTATGAATATTCCTCAATTTTCATATTGCATATACTTAGGATGATTTTTGGTTTGGGATTTTCAGGTTGCATGTTGGCTTAGTTATCAGTAGTTATTTCGTAACACAACCTTCATAATTTCAAATATTGTGGGGCCAAAAGAGAAGATTACCATAGCAAAAAAAATTTAGCAAATGAGGGCGACAGACGAAGTGATTCGGGGTGAAAAAAATATTTCTGTCGGCAGCGCAGCGGTACTATATTTTGCCTTCAGAACCAGCGGAATACGTGGTGAATTTTAATATAAGACTAATGAAGAAGGAATTCAATTATTTTATTAAAAATGTTCAGTTTATGTAAAATGAAAATTATTTTTACTAAATAAATCAATGAATCAGATTTATTTTTACTTCATCGAACGCTCAAGATCCGCTGTCTCAACCCTAAACCCGGCCTCAAAGAGGGAACTCACTGTCAAAGTCCCCTGACTTGTCTAATCAATACAAAGAAAAGGAGAAAAGCATGGGTAAAAACAGACATGGTAGAGGTGAAAAGAAAGAGAAAAACAAAAGCAAAACTGTAGAGTACTTTGTAAGTAGTTTACTTTAGTTGTCTTCTATTCCACTACAACTACCTAACGAGGGATTGGACTGTTCGGTTTCAGCATGTATACAGGAAAAAGAACAGATCAGCTGATAAGTTGGGTAAATTAATTTAGGCCTTGCTCACCCATTGGGAGTTCAATTTCTGGACATCCCTCCTGATGGAGTTAGACAGGTTCTTCTGGAGGACTTAGTGGGAGTCTCTTTCCGTAGAATGGCTGCAGCCTCTTAGCTTCTTATTAGCATGGGTCAAGTACAGACCCTCCTCTGTAACTAAAAAGAAAAAAATATATCATATTTTTTATGTGGTTCAATATATTTTTTTTTATCAAGGCAATACTTTCATCCAACTTAAGCTCCCTCTATATTTAATACAACTTTATTTTTTTGCTAGTAATTTATCTTTTCTTTTCATATGATATTTTTTAAGTAGAGTATAGTGTGTAGATTTTTATATTTTTTTAAAAGTGATACTTTAAATAATATAAGTTAAAATGTTATTTTTTATGTAATATTTACTTTTTAAAAAAATTATAATATTTATATTCATTTATTATTATTTATTCAAATGATTATATTTTAATTTGTTAAATTAACTTAAGTCAATTTTTTTAACTACTATGCTAAATTTTTTAAAAATCAATCATGATTTAACATTAAGTATTAGTTCATAATTTCATTTTATCATTGAAATAATCATCAAAATTAATTGTGATGACTTAATGAATATATTTAATAATAAGAAATATTATTATACATATAAATAATTAATGAATAATTAATTTAATGATTGAATATGAGTTAGTTATTACTTGAATGATTGAAAGAGATGAGATGTAGGGGTGTTGGATAACACTAATTATGTATTTAATTTTAAATATTAAGTACTTAATGACTCTAAGTGAATTTGATAACAAAAGTAGATAACTACTTAATTTAACTAATTAAGTTAAAAAGCACTTAATTTTTTAAGTTACAATCTTTAACTTAAAATATGAAGTAACAAACTCACCATCATTTTTTACTGAAAACTATAGGCTAATAATTAACTATTTTTGTAATCATATTTATCCAGATATTAAAAGATAAATTCATGAGTTTATTTTTTAAAATTTTTATATATTTATTAATAATTATAAGTTATAAGTCTAAAAATTTAAATTATTAATTTTTTATTCTCGTCATTAATAAAAATCATACTGCTAACGACTTATAATTTTATTATTTTCAAATATCAAAAGAAAAAAATAAAACACATGCATGTTCTATTATTTTATTCTTTTAATTTGTTAATTCATGAAATGAATATTTATAATTCTTCAGCCTAATGCTTCTGTGATTTTTTAATTATTTTATATTTTTTAGATTTTGTATAAATTTTTTAAATAATGATTTATTTGTTTGTTAGTTATATTGTCAAAGACCTTATTGAATTCAACACTTAATTTTCAGTTATAAATAAACAAGTTTTATTAACATATTAAACATTCAACACTTAAGATTCAGTACTTAATTTTCTAGTGCTTAGTTTTATCAAATGGACCCTAGTAATTAAATGTTTTTTACTACTTTAACTAGTGAAAAGACAACTCACTCCTGTTTGCTAATTAATATTTCTTTCACCCCTTATTGATAAATTTTTCTTTCATCCTAATTTGTTTTGTTGACTAAACTATATATTTCATGTACTCAGAAGTCAGAAGTCATTTTTGGTAATAACTAAGGTTTTGGTTGAAAATATAGGCACTCACAATGATTTTGACAAGCTACGAGGAAAGTGCTTATATGCTAATCTTGGTGGCTAAAGACAGTATACCTGATCCTCAGTTTCTTTGCACAGTAAAAGGCCGATAATATTCATGTTTATATTTATTTTTGATCAAAATAAATGATATTCATATTGACTGAATACAGGTCGAGTCAGTATCTACTGAATAGAGTACAGATTGTCATTCTACATGTAATAATTCTTCTTTTCTTATCGAATATACTGTTACTTTAGTTTTATAATTCTACATTTTTCACATAGTTTTCTGACCTTTATTTTCTAAAATAACCTTCCCACATCTATTTTCTATTGCATGTCAGTGCTTAATATTGGGAATGTATCCCACATTGATTAAATAGAAGATGATTAAGTGATTTATAATGATATGGGTGGTAGCCTTATACAAGCCAATTGGTTTTGTATTGGAGGGTTCACAACCTGTATCGTTCATAAGCTCACTCACGTGTGTACGGGCCCATGGATTTTAACATGGTATTAGAGTCATCTAGCCTAATCGGCAATAGATCCTGGGCCCAGTAATGAAAAACCTCTAATTTGTGGACAAGTGAGAACCGGTCTGATAATGATAGGCAAATGACCTAATCGGGTACACTTGCGGGGGAGTGTTGGAATGTATCCCACATTGATTAAATAGAAGATTAATGATATAATTGTGGGTCTCATATAAGCCAATTGGCTTTGTATTAGAGGGTTCAGAACCTGTATTGTTTATAAGCTCACACATGTGTGTACAGGCCTTTGGACTTTAACATGGTATTAGAGTCATCTAAGCTTAATTGGCTATGGATCCTAGGCCCAATAATGAAAACTTCTAATTTGTGGATATTAAATAGAAGATGATTAAATGGTTTATAATGATGTGGGTTGTAACTTTATACAAGCCAATTGATTTTGTATTAGAGGGTTCAAGGCATGTATAGTTCATAAGCGCACTCACTTGTGTATGGACCTATGGACTTTAACACTTAAGTCCCCTCAATCTAGTTGAACATTCACTAGACTCAACAGTGGACTTAGCAGATACATTTATTTTCTATTTATTTTTTATAAAATATATTTGAGAAAAACTACTATAAAATTTTGCCTAAATTAATTATTCGGAATAATGTTTTATTTTAATTTTAATTTATAACATAGAATAATTAACGTCAGAAAGAATTAAAATGAGATATACATTGGTAGAGATTTGCAAAGAGAAAAAGGAGCAGAGAACTACATAGTATGTACTTATTTATCTTTTTTTTTTTTAAAGAAACTTCAAGCATTAATATGTGAGAGATATTGATTAAAGAAATATGTGAAAATGTTAGTAAAATATTAAAGAAAGTTAGGGTGATCATACGAATCGTTCACAATGAAAATCTTTCTTATTTTACTAAAATTATATCGATTACATAAAATTAAACTATCTATATTTTAAAAAAATAAAAAATTCAGATTTAATTTTATTATATCTAATGCTCCAGTGCCACCATCAAAATCAATTCCTTGTTTTATATAACAACTTTTTTGGCCACGTCAAAATCAATTCCTTGTTTTCTTTTGGGTTAGCTGATTTTTTGTCCTCAAAATTTCGAAAGGACAATATGCATTCTTAATATGCCCAACCAAACAAAACCTCAAACAATTTGGTAATTAATGCTAATTTTAGCTTGACTGTTTGGTTAATGTTGCTATTTCAATACGTTGGGTTGTATTTTCAGTCTAATGTAATGTCTTTTGTTTTTTTTATGCCGAATGTGTTACTTAAATTCTGTTTGTTTGGAAGAATTTATTTTTTTTTAAAAATAATTTTTTGAACGTTTGTTACCAATATAAAATAAGTCAACAAAATTACAAATTAAAAATTAATAGAAAAATAATAATTATTCTTAACTTATTTTTATAGAAAATATTTTCCTATCTAAAATATAAAATTATATTTTTTATTATATTTTTAAATATTTGAGTGTGAGACACTAAAAATATGATTCTAAAATATAATATTCAAAAACTTAATTTTCATTGAAAATATTTTCCTAAAAAATTATTTTACGTGAAACAAACAAAGAATTAATTTTATTATTTGCCAACTATTAAATACTTTAGAAAATTTAGTTTTGTTAGGTTAGCCACGTGGCAATCACACGGGAAGCGAAACCCAGTCGGAGTTTTCCAAATGGGTCCAACATCCCACCCAACCGTTATTTTTTGGAATAATTGCACAGTGTACTGCATTTTTTTATTGTATTATTGATAAGGTTTCTTTTTTTTTGTTTTAATTGTACTTTTTTATTTGCATTATAGAGAGATTTTTCAGTTTATATGAATAATTTAGTGCAGCTCGCATTCATTCATTATGTTCTAATTGATTGTCCAACCTAATGTATTTTTCTTTAAAAATTCTTTAATTAAAATAATAACATTCTCTATGCTTCTTAACTAAATGAATTAATATTTTTTTCTTTAATTTTTTATTTTAATTCAGAATAATAATTGCATGCAGTTGATTTTTTCTCTTTCTTCAGTTAAGTTGCTTCTTGTTTATATAGCCAAACTTGTCTATTAAAAAAATTACAATCTCCTCATTTCTCGTCGTTCCCGCAACAACCTTCTCTTTCTTCTTTCAAATATAGTAGTCAAGCTTCAGTATCCTCTTTTGTTTAAAATCTTAAAATTCTCATAAACCTACAAAAGTAAATTTTCTTGTTGTTTATGTTTTTAGTTTACATTTTCTATTTCTCTTTTATACTTTTATGATTCTTAACTATTTTTTAGGAACATTTGTGTAAGGATAGTGTTAGTACTATTATTCGTGAAGATCGTTTTTCATCATAAAGTAAATATAAACTTGAAGTTGAGGTTGATTCAGACTTTGATAATATTGATCGAGTCCAAGTATGAGACTTTTCAATATTTCTTTTGATTTTCTTTTGTTATTTCTATTAAAGTATTTTTTCGTTTATTTTCTTTGTTTATCAACTATTTTTGCCTTCTTTTTTTATTTTGACATGTATTTTTATATGTTTATACTATTTTTTTAATATAAACTTAATTTTTTGTGTGCTTTTCAAACTTTATTTTTTTTGTGGTTAATTATATTTTTTTTAATGAATATAAATTGTTACATGTATTAGCAATATAAACTTCTTGTTATTTAGCATATTCTTGATCCTTTGTCTAGCTTAGTATTTTTTTTGTTTGTAAAATTTGTTTAACAATTAATTGCATGTTTTTTTTGCCTTTTTTTAATTTTCTTATTAATATGCATTTTTATATGCTTATGATATTTATAATATAAACTCTTTTCTTGTGCTTTTTAAATTTAGTGTATTTTTGGTTAATTATATATTTTTATGAATATTAATTATGTATTTGCAATATAAACTCTATGTAAACTTCTTGTTATTTATCATATTCTTGACTCCTTGTCTAGCCTATTTTTTTTTATTTCTAAAATTTGTACATCAATTTAATTGTATTTTTGCCTTTTTAAATTCTAATATAAACTCATTTTTTATTTTGTGTGTTTTTTTTAACTTGGGTATTTGTGGTTAATTATATATTTTTTAATGTATATGAATTGATATAAATTGACATATGTATTTTAAATTCTAATATATACTTAAAATAAACTTAAAATATACTTTGTTTTCCAAGTAACTACATTTTAAAATTTTTGAATTGAAAATTATTCTTGAATCTTTTAAAAAATTAATGGTAATCTATTTTTTTGAAATCTAAAAATTGCTCCAAAAGATTATGAGAGGTGAAAATATGGTGGTGTTGGCAGTTTGAAGGGCATTTAAACGTGTAGTATGTAGAGTTTAAAAAAGTGACGTACTGAGTGTAAATTAAAAGTTATTTGGACAAATTTTTTTGTTTTTGCATTAACTTGCAAATAAAAAAGTAAACGAAGGTAGATTTGTAATTGGCCCTTTATCTAAAAAAAATACAGAAAGCCTCATAAACTGAACTTTCATTACAACTATGTTTTTCCTTCTCTCATTGCATTAACAACTTGATGCATCAAACTCTGAACTACAATGGATATTCACTCAAAAAATTCAATCCTCACCAGACCAAAAAAGTTTCCTATATACACAGTTTTTCGTGGGTAAAGAGTTTTTTTTAAAAACAAATGCCTAAGAGAAACCATGTCCCTATCTCTCTAATTTTCCTATCTTTCCTTTTTTTCAAGGAAAAAACATGAACTTTCTTCTATTGCAGCACTGAAAGTCTGCAAACCTAACTACCAAAACTAACACTCTAAAAAACTCGCATGCTGACAACATCTGCCACAAGCTCATCAATCAAAGAATTCTCTATTTCTCTACCAATATCCTGAATATCTTCTATTAAATCCAGCAACTTCTGTTCCTTCACAAGGACCTGCTCGGTATTCTTGTTTGCTTCCTTTTCCTGGCTAACAAGCCGTGCCCACAGATCTTCCTCAATCAGTAACTCACCATTTTCAGAACTAAACCTTCCTGCTACTGGTTTTCTCCATTCTGGCACACCCATGGCTGGTAGTAAAATCTCCATCAGCCCCATATTGATACGATCGAATAGAAGCCTCCTGTCTGATGTCTTCCAAGATATTTGCTTACCGTATCTTTTCTCCAGGGCCTCAAAAACTGAAAAACTTATTGGCCCTTCATGGGAATGCCATGTCTCAAGGCAAATCTGCAGGTTCTTACAATGCAAACCTGCCTCACTTAAAACATCCACTATGTAGGAAAAATCTCTGCTCTCTTCAACTTCAAATGGTCTCACAACAACTTCATTTTCTTCAAGATCACCAAAAGAACCTTCCCCAATGTCATCATCACTAGACACTATCATGCTTGATCCTTCTGAGTATGTCTCTGGTGTCTCTGACTTAAGAAGCTCAAGTTGCTTTTGCAGACCTGATAAAAGCATATAGATTAATAGATAATATCCCAAAAGCATAGGAGCACCATGAGAAAGAAAGGAGGGTTTTGTACACATGAAAACGCCATATAATCCACTTACCATGTAAAGAATCACTAATGCTCTTAAAACACACGGGGTTAGCTATCATCTCTTCTTCGTAAAATGGTCCCAGTACTGAATTTGGACTAGGTTGAAAGATCTCCTCCAGGCTCATCGGAGACTCCGGCTCCATGCCAGAGCACTGTGTTGCTACAGGCTCTTCTCCAAAATCTGTGTCGGCTTTATCCTGAAACATCTATGAAGTGTCAAATAAGTATGCCAACTTCAGAGCGTTCGTGAAATAAAACATGTACAAGTAAATCCCCAAAGAAACATCTAATAAAAACGAAAACAAAGGTTCATCTTATGATCAAGAATTTAGGATGCTTATAGAAAATAGAATATTTGAATACTCATACAGATTCTCGTGATAAATATGCATAATATTCAGGAAACTATTTTTATGAAGAAGAAAAAAGAGATAGATTCTTTTTAAATTTTCTTCTCTTGCAAATGAAGCTAAGATAAATAATAATTATAGTTCCCAAACAAATGCAAATGCAGGATCAACAAAATTTATCTGAATCACCGATGAGGATGCAATCCGAAAAAGAAAAAAAAGAACAACATCCAACCTGTTGAACTGAGATATTGAGAGAAAGGACAGGATGATCATCTTTTGCTGGTAGCCGCTGCTCCTCACGATTGAGTCGAAAACCCTTTGAACTATTAGTCTGTGAAGTTAACATGGTAACAGAGGATGTGCTACTAACTTGCTCACATAAATCCAAATTGCTGCCTTTGTTCTTATGAATACTCTCTTTTTGTAAGATCTCTTGCCCATCCTGCCACTGCCTTGTGCATAAAGGATTGACATTTGGCTCATCATCATCAATTGAAAGTACTACCATCTTAGTCTTTTTCATGCTAGAAAGCTCAACTTGCTGATACTTTTTGGTAGTCCTCCATCTTTCAAGAATCTGTTTCTTGCCATCTGCAGTCGTGACTGGCATATCTGAACAAAAAGGCTTGTTCTTGATTTTAGTTAAGTTATGTGAAGGAGATATTCTTGAAGTTGGGTTTTCAGATGAAATTTCCTCTTCCACAACTTTGGACTGAAGTGACTCTGCAGAAATGCTTCCCATTTTACTCCTCTGCTTTGAGAATCTATACCTTGATCGAAAAGATCCCATACTATTCGCCTGGTTCTTGCTTTTGTCCACTTCAATAAGATTGTTCGAAATCTGTTGATTCAACACACCTTTGTGCCTTTTAATTTCTGAACGAGAAGCCTCATGAGTACCAGCATATGAACCAAAGAATGTTGCAGCACTGTCCAACTTCCCTAAGCTTGGCTTCAGAAGAACAATATTGGTAGTCTTAATGGATGTTAACGACCTCGAATCAACATATACTTTTGACCTTGTACTGCTCTTGCCAACTGAAACAGGTTTTGCTTCCACAGATTTCGGGCTTACAACTGCATCCGATGGAAACTGCACTCTCTTTCTAACAGAGCTAGCATTGTGCTTAGCTCTCTTTGACATGCTTAATAACCGGAAAACACCTGTGTGTTCTTTTTCTTCATCCATATTCAATCTAAATGACTGGCATCCTACAAGTTTCCCTCTAAAGCCTATAGATGCAACTTTTTGCAGATACTTTTCGGAGAGCACTCTTTGCCTCCTTTGGACAGGATGTAATGTTGGCAGCTCATTGAGGCCCATTAATCTTGCAATAACACTTGGTGTTGGCTGTTTGTGTTCCATTTATGCCTTCGACTACTATATATAAAGACTCGGTGAATCCCAGGAAGCTTCACCGAAAAGACCACCTACACATATTCAAACAAGAAACGCTAATTTTGGAAGGACAAGTAAACTTGAATCATATATGTGCTTTCAACCCTCTTCCATTTTTTTTTTCACAATAAATCTCCAAACACAAGCAAAAAAATTATCTTACTTCATCCTACTTGGTAATACTAAACCATCAAATATTGACAACCAAATTTGGAAATTGCAGCAATGCAACCATACATCCTGCTTCCTGGAAGTACATGCATATTACTACCATCTAAATGGATATGAATACTAGGAAACGAACAAATTCAATCAATAAGGAAAGCAAAAGACTTGTAAAGACAAAAGGGCAAGAGAAGAACACAATTTCTTTTTTTTTGAGAAAAAAGAACTGGAATCTAAGCCTAATGAGGGCCAGAAAAAGGGTGTACGCTACATTTATTACAGAAAAGCCTCTAACTTGAAACCCTACTTGTTGAGAACTTTTCCATAATCTATGGAAAGAATTGGGGGAACTAAAACATCAAGAAAAATGAAAGTGAAATGAGTGAATTAGAGAAGAGACAAAAATTAACAATCCAACAAGTCAAAAGGGATTTCCACTAGAATCCCTCAATGCCAAATCTAATGCATACAAAATATAGTAACGCAACTTTGCAGGAACAATCAACATGCAGAAACAAAATCATTAAAGGGCTATTTTAGCATAGAAAAAAGTGTAAAGCAAGCATAATAAGTAATTATAGAACAAAAAACATAAGATCCATCATTACAAAAAGGTCCAATTCACTAATTAATTAACAAATGAAATCAATCCATCGGCAAAACTTATACTGCAAACACCATCATCAACTAAAACAATAACAACCTTTCATTTCATGACATAGAAACAAACCCAGAAACCAATCATTTAGATGCCACTAAAACATAACATCACCATTGAATTCCTATCACATACAAAACAACAGCCAACTATTACTTTAACAAAAGCACGCGCAATAATAAAAACCAGCTAAACTCATCACAACAATGACAAAAAATAACCTTTTCTTGAAGAAATATCTGAATCTTGAAGTTGGATTCTTTTTGCTGCGCCTATATTAAAAAAGAAACAATCTTTACATCACTCTCTAGAATTCGATTATATATCAAGCAAGAAAAGACACGCCAACTTGTTTAAGACACGTTTTAAGAGGCCAACCTGTTTATATGTAACAGTAAACCTCTATATATGTATGGAGTTTAAAGGTGAAAGAATAAAAGAAAAGAGATCTTCCGCAAGAAAACTTAAATGGGTTACTTTGTTGGGAAATTTGAGAATCATATGAAGAAAGGATCAAAATTTGGCGTAAATGGATATGAGATTGAAAGGTGATAAAAGGTCACAGCTTAATGATTGATGAGTTTACTATTATTATCATTATGAGTAATTAATTTGAAGGAGAATGTTGGGTTGTGTTGTCGTGTAACGATTTACGCGCGCACAATAACGTCGTCGTGTTCTCGTACATGGCGCCAGAATCTTAGTTATTTTACTTATCTTTGTGGTGGATTTGGGTGGAGTGGATTCAGAAGGTTAGGAGGGGAACATTGAAAGATAGAATTTGTCAACGATTATGTGAGAGAGGAGGGATGATGAGAGATAGGCGTGCGATTAGGGTTGGAGACACACACAAATTCTGTTTTAACTTAATCCAACATATTAACCTTAATCCCGCACTAAAATTACGTCAGGTTATTATGCCAAGAGTAGGATGGAAGTGGGTACCCTATAATAAGGTACTTGCGGGTATCTGACCTGTTTATACTATCCGAACCAGGTATAAACGGGTTTGGGACGGTACGGGTATTGAAATTAATACCCGCCGCGGGTTTGGGTAGGGTTCGGGTTTATCTCCTCGGGTACCCTAAACCCGAACCCGCTTATATAAACGGGTATGGGTAGTGGGTACTCGCGGATATTCGATCTTAATAAATCATTAAAATATATTAAATATTATAATTTATAATTAAATATAAAGATTTTATTCATATGTTTATTTTAAATAAATTAAATAATTAATAAATATTTATTTTTATTAATGTACTTTATTTAATAAAATATTTTTTTATATTTTGTAATTATTCAATAATCTAATCGGATATTTAAACGGATACGGGTACCCGCGGGTAATTTTAAATGGGTTTGGAACGAGTACGGGTAATGTATAAACGGATTCGGGGTGGGTACAGATAGTAGTTTTACTAAACGAGTTTGGGTTCGGGTAGTACAATTTTCGCAGGTATCCGATCCGTTGACATCCCTAGCCAAGAGTGGGGTTAAAAATAAGAGAATTTTACGTCCAAAAAAGATTTAATAAAAAAATATTTGTAATAAGATTGATTTTATATATACATTATAGTTAAAATTTAAAATTATTTACATTTTTATTCCTTAAATTGTAAATATACCTCAATTTTGAAGTATATAAAATTTAAATATAATTTACACAAAGTTGATATTTAATTTAAAATGATAAAAAAATTATTTAAATGTTAATCTTTTAAAAATCTATAAAAAATATGACAATTTAGTATATATTAAATTAAAAATTTATATTAAGTTTAAATACATAAAAAATAGATATAAATTTATACATAAAAACATTTAGATTCATATATAAAGTTTATATGTTGTTTATTTTAAGTTTATATCTACAAAAAGGTTCATTCTGTACAAATACAATTAAAAAAAAACATACTATGCAAAAACTTTTGAAACAATTATATTACTGTAAAAAAAAAAAAGAAAATGTTGCGTAATATGTAATTAATCGTTTATAATATTTATGAAAGTTAATTGAAGTGGTTAGTAAGGTTTGTGAATTTCTAAAAAAATATGAAATGTTAATTTAAAAAATTGATAAATTTGAAAATGAATGTTAAAATTGTATAGAATAATTAAAAAGATAGTATTCTTATTGTGACATCCTGGAATTTATATTATGAAAATATTGAATGAAAATAGGATGTTTCGTATTGAAATGAGGAAAAATAAATGTTTAAACATAGGTATATGAAGGTTGATTGAAGGTTGTTAAAAGGATTATATGAAGTAACCAAGAAAAAGGAGGAGTGCTAAAACCAGAGAAGTACACGTTGTGACAGCCAAATTATATGAAATAACCAAGAAAAAGGAGGAATGCTAAAACCAAAGAAATACGCGCAGTGGCCACGACCACGCGTACTTTGTTGTCCACCACGCGTTCTGTGAGACTCAAAATTAAAACCATTATTTTCCAAATATTCAAAATCATTTCCGATTTTAATTTCAAATCTCAAAATATAAAAATATTTATTCAAACCTTCCAAACAGTTGCAATATAAACATGCATATGTAAAAGAGTTATTAAACAATAAATGTGAAATGTACAAATAAATACACTTCTTTTACAACATCTTTTCAAAACCATCCATGTTTGTCATTTACGTGCTCGAATCCTCCTCGCGACAATCCTGCTATACCTACACAACATATAAACAAATAAAAGGGATGAGTATAAAGATATACTCAGTAAGTGTAAACCCAATTTAAGTTTAAATGAAGTACAATGGTCCAGTTAGCACAGACGTACTGATGAACACGAGGTCGCGTTCATTCCTTCATCCCCAATAGTCAAATACTATATTGAAATTCAAGTTCATTCATATTCAACATCAATATCCAACACGATGATGTGCTGGTCAGTACGAAGACGTACTGAGTTACTAACTTTCCATTTCCAACTCTGTTTCCTTTTCAATTTAGTATTGACTAAGTGTATTGTTTCAAATACATTTCCAGAATATCATTTGTACTATATGTACAATCAAATAAGTAAGTAGACTCACACAAGAGTCATAATCATACCAAGGTATATACATACTCAACATATCATTCGTCAATCTCAATTAATCAACCATGCATACTCATATCAAGCATTTGCATATACTCAATTTCATTCATCAATAAGCAAATATCAGTGCAACCAGTGTTCATAAGAACATTACACAACTTAAGAAACATACACTGATAATAATCATTTTGTAGAAGCATTCATACATCAGAAGCACGAATCAAACATGCTATAAATGAATGTCAGTCGCAATGTGCATATGAATGTTATGCAATTATGCAATCACATACAAATGCTGCCTCGGGGTCTTCTTTTCTCTTTTCTTTTTTTTTTTCATTTCATTTCATTTTTTCCTCGGTCTCAGACCGGCATCGTACCCAGTACAGCATCGAGATCTCTCTCGGAATCATCGGTCCCAGACTGGCATCGAGCTCTCGCCCGGAATCATCAGGCCCAGCCTGTATCTCATATCTCAGTGTCACACAATAATGTAACTCAATGAATGATCAATGCATTCATATCTCATATCTTATATCATGTATGCTCAACATGCTCAATAAACATTCATATGATTTCTCATATCACA
>CANYCX013596587.1:0-13132 GCA_948193385.1 Breynia disticha f. nivosa
CTCGTCAGCTATTTAATTTAGGATGATCATAGTGTCTTACTAGAGACCGCCTATGGTTTATGAGTTATTAAACTCATTACCTTTATTAAATAGTCCTACAGATCGCACGCGGATAGCAAAAAACCTAAAAGGGTAATTTCAATATTTCACCTTAGGTCAAAATCTGGTCAGTGTAACGAGTTGGGCATTTGGGCCAATTTTGGTAATTGGGCTCAAGATGGATGAGAAATATTTCTTAAATGAATTTAAGACAGATTATTTATTAAATATGATGTCTTAAATAAGAAATAGAAAGAGAGAGAATTAAGGAGGATTGTCTTAAATTAAGACAAGGCATGTCTTAATTAAGACATAAGGATAATGCGTAGGATAAATTAAAAGATTACATCTTTTAATTATCCACAAGGATACACTTGAATTACGTAAAATTATTACTAATATAAGCAATCTCTTTTTTCACACTTGAATTACGTAAAATTATTTCTTTATCACTCATTCTCAACACAAGTTTACTGTCATTAACATCAATAAGTGCTCGTACTACGGCCAAGAATGACCTACCAATAATCAAAGGAATTTCATGAAACCACCAACCTTGACTAACCTGTCCTTGATAATACCAAGTGGGTGTATATCTAACTTGTCTGCTAGCTATAGTGTCAATTTTTTTTGGCTTAAGCTCTCCTAAATCCAGGTATTTAAACAAAAGATATGGCACTACATTTACTCTGATAACTAAATTTATAAAAGCTTTCTCAACATTCAAATTACCAATAATACAAGTAATATAGAAATTACCTAGATCTTTTAGCTTCTTTCGTAATTTACTGTCGTCAATATGAGAGTTCTTCTCTTTAAAATTCTCCTCATTAAGCTCTTTCATTTTCCTCCCACATATTGGTTTATCTAGATTTATTTGTGTTTCTTCTAGTATCTACACCACAGATTTTATTGTGGGTGAGTCAACTGATAATTTATATTGCGCTTTCTCAATCTCATCCCAGTATTCAGCCTAGCTGGGTAGGGAATGCAAGGCTTATATTCTCTAAGTAGTAGTGGGTTTTTAGAGCTTGCACAATTTTTGCATTGACCCATTCACACGGGTTGACTTCAGTGTTGCTCAGTAATGGACCTTATGCTCGTTTTGACATTAGTTTTACCAACAACCCAATTTGATTTTACAAATTCTGCATAGAGTTGGCTGGTTATTAACCTTATTTTGGAGGCTTGCACATACTTGCTAATAAATCCTTCATTCTTGATATTTTGTCTCCTAACTATTGCTGCTCAAATCCTGATGGCATAGTAAAATGATTCTATTTCTGACCACTTCAAGAAATATTATGATGTTTAGCCCATCCTTGTTTGTAATTGTTACTATATGGGTTATTCTGTACTCTTTGATTGTTGTTGTTCCCCATATAGTTAACAGTCTCCACACACTGGGATACTTGATTACTATGACCTCCTCCACATATCTCACACTAGGATACTTGATTAACATGTTGCTTTACTAACAACCCAACAATCATTTTACTTAATAGCTTAACTTGAGCTGCCAAAGTCATTACTGTATCTACATCATATAACCAGTTGGTTTAGATGGCTTTACTCTAGCGGAATACCATTGGTAATTATTCAATGTCATCTTCTTAATAAGTTTTTGGGCGACTTTTGATGTTTTTTTATTCAGTGTTCCTGCTACTGCTGCATCAATCATCTGTGTGGTACTCACATTCAGTCCATTATAAAAATTTTGTACCAATAATTCTTTGAATTGCTCCTACGTATCATATAACAATTCTCCATCTTGTTGAAAAAATGAGGAAATATCATTCCTTATCTTTGTTGTCTTTATCACTGGAAAATATTTCTATAGTAACATTTTTGCCAACTAGTCCCACGTTATGATGGATTGTCTAGGAAGAGACTACAACTGCAACTTAGGCTTACCCTGCAATGTAAACGAAAATAAACTTAGCTTAAAAACATCATTGGTTACTTTATTCATTTTGAACATGTCACAAATCTCAAGGAAGCTCGCTATGTGTTCATTCAGATCTTCATTCTGTAGCCCATCAAATTGCACATTCTGCTATAACATCTATATTAGGTTTGACTTGATTTCAAAGTTGTTGGAAACTACAGTAAGACAAACAATGCTAGACTCTGCTCCATTTAAACTACGTCTAGCATAATCTGACATAGTCATTAGCTTGAAAATTGTTTGCTGGACTTGATTTGTTGGCAAATGCAGATTCTCTTTTGCCATTACTACTTGTGTATTTATTTCCCCTTCTAACCTTTATTGTATTCTGTTTTGCAACTGAGCATGAAAAGTACGTTCAATTTTTGGATCAAACTCAACCAATCTTGTCAAATTCGCCCAGGTCATAAAATGTCTGTTATGTACAAGGAATTAAACACAACCCAATGCAATTTTTGAACAAGAAATTGAAAGAAAAAAATAGCAAACACAGAAGAAAATTAAAGGCAATAAACTAAAGAAAAACAAAAATAAAAACACATTGCAAAAATAAAAACAAACAAATGAAAATAAATGTCTAAATTAATAATGCCTAGTGTTGATTAATATCTAGTCCCCAGCAATGGTGCCAAAAGCTTTATGGTAATTTGCCCTACCGTGACAATAGGCAAGTGTACCTATCGATGCAATAATCGACTTTAAAAACCCTAAGTGTCGATCCCACAAAGATAGAGTACTAGCTACTACCTATTACTTATTATTTAGCCCTACCAAATGTTATGAAATTAATTAAAAGAATAAAATTACTAATTAAAGTAATAAGAATTAAAAGCTAAGAGATTAAAACAATTACTAAAGACAACAGTTAGATATTGAATCTCCAAGGTTATTTAAATGTCAATTGGAATTGGAATTAGAATTATTATTGATGTTATTACTATACTGTAGCGTTTCCTAAATTATATTAATTCCTCTCTCAAGGCAATTAATGTATAACATTAACTAATTTATCCTGAAATCTCTTTTTAAGTTAAACCAATCAACACAACATTAATTTTTTATGAATTACTCTATTAAGTTTGACCTTAATCCGGAGGATTTATGCCGATCTATCTCTAGATTTACATGCAACTCCTTTTAATTATGAGTGATCTATCGTATAATTCATCTTTTAATTAGCCCTATAAGAGTCAATATGTCAATTGGAAGTGCACGTTCAAGCAATCAACAATGAAAAAATAAGTCATAATTAAATCTCAGTCAACAAACAACTAAACAGTAAAGCTAAAATCCAATCTAGTTCAACAACCAGTGGTTCATCTCAACCTAAGTGTCTAAGAAGTTTAATTCATAATTAAACAAATAATAACAAAAAAGGTATAAGAATATTGGTTAACTGCAGAAAAAACCATGACAATTCAATTATAACTGACCTGTATACTCCTATATACTCGCTGCTCTATGCCAATAATTGTGTTCCTTGCCTCTTTTCCCTAAGAGAAATTGATTTCTCTCTCTAGGATGGTGGGATGAGGAGTGAATGAATGGTGATAAAAAGAATGAGAGAATATTGGCTAGGGTTATTTTATTAAAAATTTCTTTTTATTTTCCTCTATGTGACAAACTGTCCCTATAAGTCAAAAAGTTGCACAAGTACACGTACCACTTCAACTGCATCTCATTCTCTTAGTTTACCACTTTTGGTTGAGTACACAAACAGATGATATCTCTGTAATTTTTGCACTGTGTCTGTATACTTTTCTTAATGTTTTTGTACTTCAACATACTTGTTCAAATTGGCCTACTTTAACTCTGTTTTATCATAATTTCATCCATAAGTCATACATAGTCATTACCTAACCTATAAATGAACAAACAAGGGATAAATGAACTGTTTTCAATTATAAATGCTTAGAATATATACAAAAAATATAATATTCATGGTCTAAAAATGTATGATAGAGTGTTTATGATAGACAAATGGGAAGACAGAGCGAAGCATTCAAACATTAGAAGAGCTGCTTTGAGCTTGTGTTCTCAAATATCAGAATCATGAGACAGATTTATTCCTCAAGTGGAATTTATTTACAACAATTAGTATCATAGCAGTATTGGTATGACACCATATGAGGCATTCTATGGCAGAAAGTGTAGAATTTAGTCTATTGGGATAGAGAGGGTGCAGAGATTCTTGAAGGACCAAAAATAGTACAAAAGACAGTAAAAAAAGTTAACATAATTAAAAGCTAACTAAAGGCCACACAAGACAGGCAAAAGAATTACTACTATCAGCATAAAAAGGAAATGGAATACAAGTTTGGTGAGAAAGTATTTCTAAAAGTTTCACCTTAGAAAGGAGTGATGAGGCTAGGAAGCAAAGGCAAATTAAGCCCAAGTTACATTAGACGTTACAAAATTAATAAACGTATTGGGCCATTGGCTTATAAGCTAGCCCTGCCAGTAGAGTTTGAATAGATTCACTACACATTTCACGTTAGGATGTTGTGACATTACTGATCAAAGCCTACACCTATGATCAGAGGTTTTGATATTTAGATCTCTGACAATTTAATGTACATGGATGATCAATGCAGATAGTTCATCACAAAGTCAAACAACTGAGGAATCGAAAAATTTCAATTGTAAAGGTTTTATGGAGAAATCATGGAATAAAGGAAACAACGAGGGAAATAGAAGTGCTATTGCGTTCGAATGTAGGGGGTTTAGAGGACACCCTGCCTCTCATTCAGTTGCTTCTAGAAACAATGTTGGATAATGTGACTGAGTTTGTTGCAATAGTAGCACAAATCTCTAGCATCTGCACCAGGTGTACCGCAGTGCTCTCGCATCCAAATCTAGGGAGTTTAGAGAAGTGACCTCCCATACTTTTGGAACCTACTCTTATCTGACTATTGCCCCTACTCACACTCTTGGGTGGCCAGAAGTTAGTCTTCTTATGGCCTCTAGTGGAACTGGATCCATGCAAAACCTTGTGCTTCTTCCCCTCTCGTCGACCCTCATCGGCCAATAACTCCTTAGCTCTCAAAGTAGTCTCCATAAGCATGTAATAGGTGGGATGCTTCATGGCAATGCGGGTGTGGATATTAAACTACAATCCCCTATCAAAGTAGTCTCTCTGTTGCTAATCACTCGTAAAATCCTAGGTTGCGTAGCGAGAGAGTCTGGTAAACTGAGCCTCATACTTAGCAATAGTCAAGTCCTTTTACTTGAGCTTCAAGAACTCAATCTTCTTCATGCTCTGGCATAGTGAACTCTCTTTGGAAATTGCCCCAAGTAAGTATGGGAGGGTCATTTTGGCTCACGGGGATTGTTTGCCACTAGTCCCACTCTAGACACGAGGTATTGTAGGTCAATTTATGCTAGGGTGTGCACCTCATCCAGTTGAGGATCTACTTTGTGTGTTAAAGTCAATCATCAGCCTCAATGAGGTCTGTATTCCCCTCGAAAGATTTGGTGCTCTGTTTGCGTACCTCCCTAAAATTTCAGTCTATACCATCACCCTGTCGACCAGTTTTCCTTCCCATCATTTGTTGCATTATCTCAAAGAAATGTGCATACACGGGGTCATAAGGTGGTATGACACCCTATGCAGACATTGCTCCGTGTCTTGGGGCTGATCCTTGCCCCCACACGGACTCTTGGGACTCGACGGTCTCATGTGACACATTTCCAATCAGCTCCATCCTATAGAAATCAAATTTCCAAAACCTTTAGTTTTCATAAATCAAGATGCAATGCAAACATTTTTTGTGCAGTCAGCAGGGACCCTGCTTTGACCGCTAAATGTGACGTCCAAAACGGAAATCTCATTTTTGAATGACATATAAATTTGGCAACCATTTTTTTCTTTTTAAAATAATTAAGTAAGAGAGGGAAGAGAAAAATAGATATATTCAACATTTTAAAAGCTTTGACCATTGTTCAGTCATATACAAAATATGCTATGAAAGCAATGTGAAAGGCATGGAATCAATTTACAAATAATTGTGTAAAAATCATTTTCTATATGAAAGTTTGTATAGATGTACAAAAGGGTAAAACCTAAAGCTAGGAGCTTTGAGCTCCTGAATAGAATCGCACTACTAGCAATCACCAAAATGAAGTCCCACCTCATACAACTGTCGCTCTGCACAAGTTACTCAAACAAACATGCATCATGAGTAACTAAATACCCAGTAAGTACACCTATAACACTTACCAAGGTAGTTAATGCATAAGTAATCGTTCTTTAACTGTTTTAGGTGGATTAGTCACATGTGAAGTTCTATCTTTCCTATTTCATGATTTTCCATTTCTCATGTCATTTATTTGTTAGACAGAAATGGTCTGGGAACGACTTGAGTAAACTATTTTCCAGCTCGTTTCACCATACTGACCTTCCTTGGAACTAAAACTGTTATGGTTTGGGAAATAGTTTAGGCCAGACCATTCCCAAACTCGTTTTGACACTACTAGAACTCACTGGAAGTGAAATAGTTTGAAGAATAATTGATGCAACTGTTCTAAAAACTGTTCTATCCCCAATAGAATTTATTGGAAGTGAAACGACTTGGGAAATGGTTTATACTGCCCATTTCCCATCCCATTTCGATCTGCTATTTCCAATTTTAGCACACTTACCCCATTTCATCTCACATAAACTTACATACAAGTATACACCCAACACCAAGATAGACACAACTCATCATAACATTCCCAACCCACTTTTACTTCATACAAGAACCTAATAGCTCTACAAACCAAATAAATAAACAATATTTTTATCATTTGTTCATTACCAATTATTCCATTTTCACAATGCACACACTATAAAATTCCATTAGCACTCCTAATGTCAAATCATTAATGAATCATTGAACTCACCAACAC
Organism: Breynia disticha f. nivosa; assembly: GCA_948193385.1. Taxonomy (NCBI): domain Eukaryota; kingdom Viridiplantae; phylum Streptophyta; class Magnoliopsida; order Malpighiales; family Phyllanthaceae; genus Breynia; species Breynia disticha. The sequence goes on from CANYCX013596587.1 coordinate 6,878, forward strand.
ACCAAATCACTTAACCGATTTGAAATGAGTAAATTCATTTGCATCCACTCAAACACATTATGATGCTCATTTTCAAATTCCTTTTTAACCTAATAAACAATAATTTTTTCATAATAATAATAAATCAGAGGAAAATAAGAGGAGAGAGAAAAGATAAAAGATATATACACGCTATATTATAAAATCCCGACCCAATCTGTTACATTTTAAAAACATAATACTAGTAGAAGCAAAATAATTTTGAAAACATTTCAAACTAAACGTTGCATGTATATACAGAAATGTACAACAAATGTACAAAACAAAATCTCAAAAATATAAACTGGAGCTCAACCTCTAACGTAAGCTCAGATAACACCGATCAGCTCTGTGGTCCAGTAACAGGGTGAGTATAAACTATACCTAGTAAGTATTCTTAGCTTTTATAACTTAATGATGTGCATGGGAAAGTATAAATCAGCACGAGGACGTGCCTATCTGTCTTATCCCTAGGCATCCCTATATGTTAGTTAAATAAGCCATACAGATATCAAACAACACACAGATATCAACCACACAGATTTATCGAACTCATCAAGTTTAATATGATCTCAATATAGCATATAACATCGAAAATAAACTGGCACACAGCCTTAATACGATCACAAAGATCAATATGAACCACACAGGTCATCGTATCCACACAGGATTATTCATATATCATACATATGTAAATGTAAATGTATGAAATGAAATGAGAATGCAAATTCACATAAAATGCCCCGGATTTTGTCCACCATAGCACACAGCAATGGAAATCCTCTATCACACACAGCAGAAGTATGGTATAACCTAAGCACACAGCTCTGAGGAAAGCTCGTAAATATGGACAGTAGCACACAGTAAGTCCAGGATAACACAGAGTAATCCTTTATCCACACAGGAATCATATTTGCCACACAAGATTGTGTCACACAAATGTTTATGTCATATATGAATATATATGTATGAATGACATTCGTATCGGCACACAACAGTCGAATGACATTCATTCCGCACACAACAAAGTACATAGCATAGCACACCACAGAGCACACAACACAACACATAGCTCAGCACAATCTCAGCTTACACAGAGCAAATTAAACAATGCTACACAGGTATTCGATCAATATCCAATCAAGTATACCACATAAATAACCAATCCATTTCAATCAAATTATACCATTTCCATTAACATAACGCTATAGCAAACATATCAATCAAACATATCATATTCACTATAATGTGTCTAGCAAACTCAACATCCCATTATAGGCATTTCTACTTAAATAGAATCAGCCTAAAACATAATTACGAATCCATATGCAAGCGTAAGAACACTTACCTCAAAATCAAGCAAAATAAGAGCCTAACACCGGCTAAAAAACTATTCAGCACCATAAAGATCCCCCTTCTTAATTCTTGCAAGAAATCACTTCTTCTCCTTCAAATTCACTCCTCTGATGATTTCTCAGCCTTCTCTGGTGTTTTCTCTGCAAGGGTTTTGATTTGGGAATGTAAAATGAGTTCTTACCGCTTATCAATTGAAACTTTTTTTTTTCAGAAAACAGCGATCCACACGTGGTGGAATGTTAACTATGCTTGGTGGTAACGACCACGTGTACTTCCCTTTCCACTGCGCGTACTCCCCAATTTCAAATTTCTCTGATTTTCTTCGATCGTTTCGTGTCAACCTTATATTGACCTTTGATTACTATTTATATATTGATGTTTAAACATTGATTAATCATAATTTATGATGAACAATTCCCAGAATGTTACACACATGGCATCTATTATCTCATAATAAAAAACATACAATTTTCACATAAATACACAAAGGATTCTCAATGCAAGTGCTAATGCATTCCACATACAATATGCCCCCTGGGATTCACTTAAATCTTTCGACTAGAGAGCTCTCACTCTCTTTTGATTTTCATTGAGAGATCTCTCTCTTCAAATTTGGCCAATTCCCCTTTTAATCAATTTTTATAGAGCTCTTGCTCTTGTATTATTTAGGCAACTCCTTTTTTTGTCCATATCATAGAGCTCTTGCTCTTTCAAATAATTTGGGCAACTCCCCTTTTTTAACATTTCTTTACTCACATGAACACACATTTATGCTCATGTCATGTCATCATATCATGAATGCAATAATATCCATATTTATCAATTTCATGCCTCATACATTATTCCAAAAAGATGACACATTAATCTCATTCACGATGCGTGACCATCTCATCCATAACCTGACATAATAAGCAACATCATCAATTCATATTCCATAATGCATAATATAACACAATGCCAAAACATGTACATTCTCTTATCCAGAACACCATCTATACATGTGAAATCTCAATAAACATGTCACCTGCTAAACTTAGATCATGCACTCACAACCGATTTCATTATCATTCCATACATATTAATCATTTACACACTTGCAAATAATCCATTTAACATAATCTCAATGTTCACAAAAATAAACATTTATTCAATCATACTTAACCATACAAATGAAAGACGTAGCAAGGTAAGTGTGGTTCGATGCACTTACCTCTCTTCCCGCGATGTTGACGCACGACTCAACTCCAATCTGCATCTTGAACAACATTTCCTACATTATTTTGAACGACATTTTCCACATTAAACATAATTTCACTTTTAATTTCACATTCCTACTTTTATTTAACAAAAACCTCAATTTCCCTAAAACCCTAGAATCTCATTCTCCTCCCAAACCTCAGTTTTTAGTTCATAAACCACCCACATTACTTCCATTAACTATAACTCACCCAAATACGCACATCTTTCTAACCCTAACCTCAAAATACCACAAGCATTAGGTAATAAGTAAAAGCTTATCTTGCTCCTTCAATCAGATCACCAAGTCACCTCTTCCTTGGGCCAAGATCTACAAGATCTAGGGTTTTTAGGGTAAGATCAAGTGGTTTTAGGCTCTAAAATGAAGGGTTTTTATGGTAGCATAGAGAGGAAAGTTGGGTGGTTTATTCTAGCATTTTTGGTTTTTTCCCAAATGTTCACGCGAGTCTGTTTTAAAAACCAGACATGTCAAAATGGTTTGCCAAATGGTTCGCCCATACCGTTTACCTACCTATTTCGCCTTTTTGTCAGTGCAAAATTGATTTATTGTCCGTATTCAAAATGGTTTGGGAATGGTTTTGCAGGCCATTTGACACTGTCTGGACGACATTGTTTTGAATATTTTAGTTAAAATTTTGGGGGTGTTATAGAGCATTTATTATTGAAAATAGTCTATCTATCCTTTTTTATCATTCAAAGGTTAGGTAACAACTCCGAGCAAATTTTGGATGAATTTAAGATAAAACAAAGTTAAAATGGGCCAATTTAGACAACTCTGCCAAGGTACACAAGCAAGCAAGGACTGCGAGGACAAAGATATTTTAGTACACAAACAACATCCATGTCTATGTACCTGATGATTAGTCCTACACAATTAATTTGTATCCACAGGATAGAGGCAATCTTTTACACAGAAATCACTTGTGTCTGTATACTCAACTAGCAGACTTACAAAGGATTTTCCAATTACACAGTCGTAGGCCAAATGGTACACCGATGGAACATTGTCCGTGTACTTGGGTAGAAATTTGAATTACATGGTCATTTTTATCATGTGGATATCGATAGATAGCCACCATTGAAGCATATACCATTATTCATCATCTTAGAGAGTGAGAACCATCACATTAAGGGTCACGATTGGACACAAAGAGTAATAAAGATTTAGAGTAGATAAGTTAGCTAAACCAAAATCTCAATGAGTTTCTCTACGAATGACAGTTTCTTATTTATCCTTTGTAGTTTTCTTTTCCGTCATAAACTAAATTCCTTAGACACTTAGGTTGAGATGAACCTTTGCTTCTTCAATTAGAGATTGGGATTAGATTTTATTATTGGATTGTTTATTGGCTGGGATTTAGGTATGATTTATTTTTTCCATTTTTAGTTGGTTGAACGCGTGCTAGTAATTAACTATTGATTCGTATAGGGCTAATTGAGAGATCAAATATACGATACATCACCCATAATTGGAAGGAGTTGCAAGCAAGTCTAGAGATAGATTGACATAAATCCTTTGAATTAAGGTCAAACATAATTGAGTAATTCATAAAAAATTAATGCAGTATTAATAGATTTAGCTTTGAAAGAAATTTCAAGTAAAATTTGTTAATATTAGGTGTTAATTACCTCGAGAGAGAAATTAACATAATTCAGGAATTGCCACAACCCAGTCATAACAACATCAATGAATTAAATTCCAGTTAATACTCAAACAGTCTTGGGGATTCGAGATCTAAGTGTTGTCTTTAAGTTTTTGTTATTCCCTCACTATTAATTTTTGCTAATTTAATTAGTAGTTTAATACTTTTAATTATTCTTATTACATTTGGAAGGCTAGATAATAACAAGTTAGTAAGTAACTACTACTCAGTCCTTGTTGGATCAATACTTGGGCTTTTAAAGTCAATTACTATAGTGATAGTTACACTTGCATATTGATAGCATTGGGTTATTTCCATCACATGGCCTACTAGAGGAAATTATATCTAATAGAGATAAAATCTTCACCAGGCATTTTTAGCAAGGGTTTTTTAGAAAAGTAGTAACAAAGTTAAGAATTAGCATGAAATATCATCTCCAAACCAACAAATCGAGAGAGTAAACCAATGCCTCCAAAACTACTTGAGATGTATGGCACACCAACACCTAAAATAATGCTTGCATTGGTTGCATATGATAGAATGGTGGTATAACACTACCTTTCATAAAGTTACTAAAGCCACACCATTCACTGCCTCGTGTGGGTATCAACAACCATCTCAAGTATCAACTATGGAGAAATTGAACCACGTGTTAGCATATCAAAATGAAGTTTCAAAAGCCTTAAAGGAGAGCTTATAAAAATTGAAAGACAGGATGAAGGATCAAGTCGACAAAAATAGGACAGAAAGAACATTTAAAAGAGACATGGTTTATTTAAAGTTAATGCCTTATCGACAACATTTAGTCAATAAAAGGAAAAACCACAAGCTCGATCCAAAGTTTTGTGGGCCTTATCGAGTTAAAAGGAAAATCAAAGAGATTGTGTATGAGTTAGACTTGTCGGTGGGGAGCAATATACACTCGATGGTTCATTTATTACTTCTAAAAAAGGATAGGTGAAGGATTTATTTAAGAAGCCTTAAATGTAATTAAAAAAGAGCAGAGAGCAAAACCAAACCTCTCAAGTTGTTGCTCCAACACAAGAACGTCACTTAAAGGAATAACGAGGGAATTAAGTGGCTGGTGCAATAGAAAAGGCAAGACGTGAACAATGCGACATGGGAGAGCTTGCACCAACTTAGAGCACACTACCCTGATTCTTACCCTTGGGCTTAGTTGATATTTTAAAGGTCCCAAAAAGGATGCTATAGTTAATGGATGATTAGTAAAAATTAATTACTAGTCATATACTTGTTGATAGTGTTAATTTCAATTTTCAAACATTGAATTCTTAATTATCTGTTTATTATTGGTAACTTAATAAATACAGAGGTGCTCTACTATTTTGAGTACACGAGAATTATCACTAACACTCTCTTGATCTATCTTCCCTTTTTCTTTCCCTTCTTTTTCTTTTCTTTTTAACTCATTAACCCCTTTCTTATTCAGAACCTAATCCATCTATCTGCATATTTGCTCAAGGGCCATCACATTAATGTGTGATCTTTTAGGCCCATCTGTCCTTAAAATTGACTTAAAGTGCAATAGATATTATTGACCTTCTACAGGTTTAACAATTCTCGAGTAAATAGGATTCAACAAATGTGAAATTTTCTTCTTAACAGTCTTATATCAAATGTCCAGTAGTTTTATCATTAACCTTTGTACTTGGATATCATGATAGTATATGGAATGAGATAAGTCATTCTTAATATGCACTATCACTTTCTTGATCTCATTTGTGAAATTAAAATAAACAGATTATTGATTTGATCTATCAGTCAATCTATGTTTTACCAAACACTACTCAATTCTCATATCAAATGTCCAGTAGTTTTATCTCTTTTAAGAGTGGCAATCCCTTCATTTTTTTCTACTACCCTCTATCATAGGTTGTAATATTGCTAATTAGATAAATATTTATAACTTAATTACAATTCAAATTAGACATATGTCAAAGTATATTAGAATCCACCTAAG
>CANYCX013598065.1:0-15183 GCA_948193385.1 Breynia disticha f. nivosa
ATAATGAACGTTACCACTTAGCTAATGAACGTTATTCTGGAAATTCCATCAGATTTCAGTCTGCAATTTCTCTGTAAATAAATCCATATTGTTTTAACAAGTTACACCATTATCAAAACAAGATCCGGGACTTACTGTTGATCACCCTTGATCCAACATCTCCTTCCCGGCTTTAGATAAACTCCTCCCCTTCCACACTGATATCCTCTTTTGCAGTTTCTCCTTAACATGGTTAAATGCAACACTCTTACTTTTGCCCAAGTTTATAGGCATTCTAAGATATTTGCATGGGCCATTATGCTCTTTCACATAATAGTAGTCCCCTCCTTTCATACTTTTGGATTAACGCCGACGGGCCTTCAGCCGCTAGGATAAATAGGTAAGGGGATAAGGGATCCCATTGACGTAATCCTCTTTGTGGAAAAATTGGACCAACAGTATCCACTCCTACAAGCACTTTGAAATTGATCGTTCTGACACACATCATCGCCAGGTTAATCCATCTTTCGCAAAAACCAAGTCCTTCATAAGACACCTTCCAGATAACTCCATTCAAGTTTATCATAAGCCTTCACAATATCAATTTTCATGGCTGCAACTCTTTTTTTCCTAACTGTTTCCCTCTTAACCAGTGAATAACTTCATTTGCCACAATGATATTATCTGTAATTAAACATCTTGCGACAAAGCCACTCTGAGTTTCTTAAGACAATTGTGGTGTTGTTGAGCCCCTTCGAAAGGAAGTTATTGTTTAACCACTCTAAGCACTCTCTCGTAACATCGCTTCCCACAATTTCCCAATATTTCTGGAAAAAACCCGGGTTAAACCCATCTTCCCCAGGTGCTTTATCTTTGTGCATGGAGAAAATGGTTCATTTCACCTCTCCTGCAGTAAATGTGGCAGTAAGGATTTGGTTATGATCTGCTGAAACCTTTCTCTCGAGACATTGAGTCACTTCCTCCACTTTCGAATTTTCTGTCTTGAACAAATCCTCGAAATACTGTCTAACCATTGCATTAAGTTCTGGCCCTTGTTGAACCCATCTACCAGAATCATCTTGAAGCATAATAATGATTAATTTTTTCCTTCTGCCATTAGCATACTGATGGAAGGCTCTTGTATTTAGATCCCCAGATTGTAGCTAAAAGAGTTTGTCCAACTCACTGTCCCAATCAAAAACCTATCTGTCTTTGTACTAATCCAATTTGCTAAGAAATTGTTCAAATCATTAGGTAGAACACCCATTATAAGTTATTTTTTTTATAGATGCCCATGTCAAGTTTTTATGCCCAGTTGGTGTTTTGTATGTGTAAAACTAGCCACTCTCTCACTTTTAATTGGTTAGTGGCACACATTTCTCCTATTTTTATGCAAATTTGTTGTTTCCATCTTTGTTTCCTTCTTGATGAAACTTTTAAGCCATTAGAATATATGAAAAATAAGTTTTTAATCATGAAAATTTCATATTTAATCTATGAAAGAATGTTTAAAAAAAATTATTTGTGTTATTTGATTGTTTTAATATATAAACACGAATAAATATAGATGAACACAAATGAACAAAACCGATTGTATTGTTTCCATTATACTCATTTCATTGTTGTACGTTTTAATATCCACATTTATACGATGAATGCAATTGAACACATACAAACATAACTCTTTCATAATTTCAAAATGCCTAGTTTTTAAGCATATATTAATATCCGAAAGTTAACATACTCAAATGCAATTTTTTTTAACATTTCGAACATAAAATGAACATTGAAGACGATAGAACTGTATTTTTAATATTCACACTTATATGATAAAACACATTTGAACATGTGAAAATACTCTTTCAAAATATATGAAAAGCACATTTTTAAACAACTTCACTGATGCTTAGTTATTTAATTGTTTTATTAGAAAAATACGAATGAAGATTTATGAACATAGTTCAAGTAGAATTTATGGATTAAAAAAAATTTCGACTTGTAAATTTATTTCAAATTGTACAATGTATTAATTAAGTGGAATATTTCTTTAGGAATGAATTATTCCTCGTATTTTTTTTGAATATAAAAAAAATAGTTATATTATGTTTTTTTTTAGGAAATTATACGGAAAGTATGTACAATTGAAGCTAATAGAAAATTTTTATTTAATGTTATAACTATTTTGTTATATTAAGAGTGCATTTGAAATTTCAAATGAACAAGTCATGTTTTGGGCATTTTTAATTAAAAAAAATTACATTGGGACATTTTTAAACATAACGAAGTAATAATAGACATTTTCAAACTGAAAATTATATATTAGACATTTATCCAATTTTCGGAAATTGTAGACATTAAATTGGTTCCTTGTGTATTTTGTGGTTCGGAAACGTGGGAGGGACATTGTACGAACTAAGACGAAGGGCTTTACCAGACTTACCCGTCAAATTCATCCACACAAGTATCTCACAACTATCACACAAAAACAATATCAACGTGTTTTTAATCGCAAGAAAGAAGGTGCCTTGATTAGCTTTCATTCTAAGTTTCCACCATGGCTGGAGTCCTCGACTGTTACCAGCCTCTTGCTCTACGTTCAATGCCATGTAATAGTAGTAGAGGTTCGAAAAGGTCAGTTTTTATCGTCAGAGCTAACTCAGAAACATCTTCTTCAACTGAAACAAGTGGCAAAGAAGAGGTGAAGTTGGAGACTTCATTTAGTCCACCGCCTAATTTCAAGCCACCTGAGCCCCAACGGTTTGGAATTAGGCCTGACAAGACTTGGGATGTTTTGGGAGCTTCACTCTCCCTGTTCTTTCGGTTTGGTACTGGCACTTTTGTTTCTGGGTATGCTCCTAATTTATGTTTCTTTCTTGTTTCGTTTCTGCATTAAATTTGATTGATTGAGAAGTTCTTTAAGTTGAGCTTATAGAGGAACAATTGCAAGATAAATTTTATTATTAAATGAGAATCAAAAAGGCCATGTGTTATACTTGAATTAGAAAATTGCAGGAAGGAACTGAATTGTTTAGGATATAACTTCGATTCATGTGCTGTTTTTTTTTTGTGGTGATAAGTTCCAAGTTTCTTAATTTTGATAGTATGTATTTTAATTTGACAGGTATTCTCAGTCAACTATTTCCGCTAATGAGATTCCACCTGGTCAATATGCTCTGGATTTGAATGGTAAATTCAAGTACGATGTTCATAAAGAATAAAAATGTTTACTTTGTTTTGTATAGTTTAATTTAGAATCCGAAATTTAATTTGTCAAAATGTAGATTGTTGGTTTGAACTCAAAATGTAGATTGGTGAAAATGTAGATTGTGAATCCATTTTCCAACCAAAATGCCCTGATAACTTCTAATATTTGTATTTCATAGGTACCATAGTGAAAGAAACTTCAAAAGTAGGTCCCCGGCCAGAAAAACCTATTGAGATTTATGAGTTTGCAAGGTACATGACTTTTGAAATGTTGGCGTCTAAGTTGCAATTGTGCAATATGAGCAAACAGATTTCCATCTCAGAAAAAAAAATTTGATATGAGCAATAAGATTTCCATCTCAAGAAAAAAAATTGTGTTTCAGTACAAATACTTTTTTAACAATATAATTGCCAGATGATTCTTTCTTGTTTCATCTATCTTCGAATGTTGAATGCAATAATGCTGCAGTGAGTAAAACTGAATATTCCTACTCTTTTCCTATTTTATGGACTTCAACGGGAAACTTCTGACTTCAGCTGTCCGTTTTGCCGGAAGGTAAAGACATCTATCTATGCTGCCAGAATTTTCTGTGGTGTGTTCATATGAATTTTGAAATTACTTGCAGACTGATTGCTCTTTTTCTGCAATTCATCTGAAGTATAATATTTGATGAGTTCCTATGAAAGTTGCTTACAATTATAAAATCAATGCAGGTTAGAGAAATTGTTGCAATATTGGACATTGATGTTCTGTTTTATCCTTGCCCCAAAAATGGTCCCACTTTTCGTCCTAAAGTTGGTGAGATGGGTGGAAAGAAGCAATTCCCATACATGGTTTGCTGCAGTTCCTTTTGTTTTTGTTCCTTTTCTCTAGTTCAAATAACATCTGCAGAATGACATTTCATGAATAATGAATGCTACAAAAGGTTGAATCATCTTTTGGCCTAAGCAATTGCCAATAATTGCTCCGCTTTTAACAGTTGACCCAAAATCTAACTATGAATTTTGGCAATGAGCAGAGATCCGCCCATTAATTTTTTGTGATAATTCGTTTTGAAAGTGTTGGATTCACCGTTGACACTTTATTTAATCTCAGATGTTTTTCTACTCAATTCTATTTTAGTACAATTTGGAGATTTGCATTTTTCAGCTAGTATTATTTGACAACATAATTAGTTTCCTGAAAACAGTTGGTATTACAAGTTCTAATCATATTGACAAACTAACCTGAGAAAATGAGCCGCAAGCCGCCTTACCTAAACCTTTTAAAAGCGCCCAACATAATGGTATACCTTTGAAAAACTTGCCATGTGGTTGCACAGAAAACTCTGCCTTACTATAAAGATGACAGAGCAATGAAAAAGCCTTGTTAAATAGGTTCATGAACTTTAATATGGTTCATTGTGAGCATGTGAGTTCTCATGGAAATGTGAATTGAGATTGAATGGAACTTAAAAGCTATTCATCTGTTTTTTATCTTTACTGTAAGCTAATTTCTGCGAAATAAATCAGTAAAGCTGTTGAAGCGTTTTTATGTTCGGGGAATATCACTGAATGAACACTAACTTTTGTTCTTGGGTGAAGGTGGATCCAAATACTGGAGTTGCAATGTACGAATCAGATGACATAATCAAGTATCTTGTTGGAAAATATGGTGTGTTTCTTTACATTGACCAAAATCTTAATGCTTTCAATTTGCCAAATGTTCTGATTCATAACTGGTTGCATATGTTCCTGAATGATAAAATGGCCAAAAGATAATTATTATGATGAAAATTTTTCATTATTTGATCTGTTGACTAACAATTTGTTCATACTTTAGTCATCAAATAAGCTTATTTGTGAGATAATTAGATGCAGATTAGGATTTTAGGATTGACCTTTTAGCCATCTCCAAGATAATTATCTAGATTGACAGGATCTGTACTTCAAGTTATGTTTTGATTTATTAAATTCTCTTAGGCTCTCTTGAGGATTTTTTTTTGGTTCAATATAGGGGATGGCAATGTTCCTCTGACGCTGTCACTTGGTCTTTTCACGGTTAGCACTTAAACTTTCTTTATGTTGTCATTCAAGGTTTAGAAACAAAGTATTATTGGTTTTCCCTGAATGACACCTTTACTTGCAGACTTTGACTGCTGGCCTAGCCATGATTGGTCGTATGGGGAAGGTAATTTACTATGTAGTTTTTGCAAGCCATTAAACGGATCTCTCTGAGATTCATGTTCAATAAACAGTGGTTTAATATTTTTATCTTGAAAATTTAATAACCATAAGAACCGAATTATGTGCTTGTACTGCATAAAGTAAAATTTTTGTGGGGACTTATGCAGGGTTCAAGTTATATTCCATCAAAACTGCCGCTAAAACCTCTAGAAATATGGGGTTATGAGGTATGTATGGTTTTTTTTACACAGACTCTTTGTAACATCGTACTTTTAAATATTGAAGTTGTGTTTTTTCCTTTAAGGGCTCCCCATTCTGCCTTGTAGCTCGTGAAGCACTTGTAGAGCTTGAACTACCTCATATACAGCGCAGGTACATCTCTTTTGATGTGCTTTTGTGTTCATGTTTCTATTATTCGTTTCCAGTTTGATGATAGATCCCTTACTTTGATTTCTTTGTTCCAACATTATTTATTTGTTTACATAATGTCATTGCTAAATAGTTATAGAAATGGTTTCAGCACAGTCATCTTATCAAATGCCCTTAATTGTGGCATATTAGTAGCCACTGAATGTGAAAGTAGTATATATTTAATGTAGTGAGTCTAGCATATTCAGAAATTTTGGTAGGATCGAGAGAACATAACTGTCTTCACATCTGCGTAAAGAAATTTTTTCAAGAGGTTTCAGACGCATCTGTCTGATAAGACCGATATCTCTGAAATATGAGATATCTCTGAAATATGAGATCCATATGACTTGCAGTCACTCGAACTTTATTTCCATGGAGTACATTAGATTACGATCTTGGTATATGGATTTTCCTTTCCCTTCAGTGTGCTGGTAGTGTTCTGTCTTTGTTCTTATTGGTCAGTATACCATGAAGTTTGTCAGAAGAACATTTTTGTTCTGCAGCTTTATTCACTTTTTAATATTATTTTTCTTTTCGATTCAAAAGTTGTGCTCGTGGAAGCCCAAAGCGACAGATATTATATGAGAAAGTCGGACGTTTTCAGGTATTCGCATATCACAAATATATATCTTTTTATTCCTGTAGACGTATTATCAGAATGTGAATTTTTGTGTGGAGTGTGTAAATATACTGATAGGTTCATGACAATATTTTGACAGGCACCTTACTTGGAAGACCCGAATACCGGTGTGCAGATGTTTGAAAGTGCAGAAATAGTCGAGTATTTAAAGGCAACATATGCTCTTTAGTAAGATAAACTTTCTGATGGCTTTGGAGGTTTTCTTCCCTTTCATCTATATATACAGGTTTTTGTATACATGTTTCAATTATGAAACTGACAATGTATCATAGATGCAATCTTGCATAATGAGTTGTCTCTGATAGATGCGTCAAGTCCACTTAACAAAATTGCTGCCAACTTACATATAAAGTTGCGGCGGCTTGATCAATATGGTCGGGTGTAGGGGTGCACATGGTTCGGTTCGGGTCGGTTTTTTCATCAAACCGCCAACCAAACCGATGAGTTCGGTTTTTCTTTTGTGAAATGTATAGTTGAACCGCCCTTTGGATAAACCGTTTGGTTCGGTTAACCACAGGATCAGTTCGGTTTAATCGGTTTTGTTATAAATTAACTAAAATAATTTATTTAGATTTTTCATTTATTAAATCTAACATAACATACTTGTTACAAAACGACATATGTGTATTGTATCTATTTTGTTTTGTTTGGGTTTAATAAACAAACAAAAATATATATACATATATATATATATATATATATACACACACACACGCACACATATATATACATATTTCGGTTCGGTTCGGATCGGTTTGGTTTTTCAATTTGTCAAACCGTAACCGAACTGTTTAAATCAGTTTTTTAAATTTCATATCTATATCCATCCATTTAACATCAGTTTTAATATCGGTTCGGTTAGAATTGGTTCGATTCAGTCGGTTTTTTCGGTTCGGTCGGATTTTTGTTCACCCCTAGTTGGGTGTATTACATGTTGTGGCAATGCTCCATTTTGTTAAAGACTATTTTTTCTTAATGAATGAATGCATCAGATGCAAAGTTATAAAATCTAGCGATTGTGAGAATGTCTAAACCAATAGTCTGTGAGGACAGTGACGGACTTAGGTCGGGGCCAGTGGGGTCCATTCCCTCCCCAGCCACGGCGAACCCTCTGTTAAAGGGGTTTTCGTCAGATAATTACCGGGGCACCGATGGTGAAGAAGAGGAGGCTGGATGGACACCTGAGAGGTGATGAAAAGTCATCGAGAGTAAACAGCTCGAAGTATCAGTTGGCAAAGAAAGAAAAAAAGAGGAGGTGAGAGAAGGAACTCACTTTGGGTGGTGGTGAGATACTGAAATTTAATGGTGGTAATGATAAAGAAGCTTTCGGCAAAAATGGAGTGTTTTTCAAAAGATTAAACATTTACCACAAATGTAATGTCTAATTGCAGAGATCATATTTTAACTAATGCAAAAAGGTTAAAACTTCTTTATCATCAATTTTTTTTAATAATTTTGAACAATATTTTTGTTGTATAATTTTGATTTTAGTATTTCAAATTTAAAAAATAATCATTATTTTTTTCAGTTATTTTTTAGCACTTTATAGTCATAATGTAAAATTATAGTAATTTAGAATAATATTAAATAATAATTGATTCATGTATAATTTAAAATTAACTTGATCAATATTATAATTATTTTATGACCTTTTATTAGATATAAATTAAATAATTTATTATTTAAATATTTTTAATTTATATTCTGGTTAATAATTATTAGGCCATTCATTGTATTGTGAAAGAAAAAAGATAATCTTTTCACTCAACTAAATATTAGATTATTGATGTATTTATCTTGTTTTGATAATGAGTTATTGATAAAATTTAAATGAAATGGACCAAAATGACATGAGCACTACCGCATCGTCACCGTTGAACTAGCTAGCGTTTTACAATGCCGCATCGCTACTTATTTCATTGAATTCGGTGGCCCCACTAGAAAAAAATTCTGAGTTCGTCCCCGGGTGAATAACATTTTATAGGTCCTAATCCAAGAAATCACCCGAGGTGCAGCTTTCGCTTTTCTTTTCTACAATTTTTCTGCTCCGCATAGGAATATCAAAAGCTTCAAGTTTCGTTTTGTCTGCAAGTTTTCAATATGTTGTCCATAATTTATCACGCGTTCCGTATTAGTTCATTAAAGTTTAATCGCATTTTAAATATAGGAGAAAAAAGTGAGTTTTTTCGTTCATTCTTGAGAAAAAATGTATATTTAATTTAAACTATTAAGAATGCTCAAACATATACATTGACATGCTTGATAAAATTTCTACTACATGATTTTTAATTCAGTTTTAAAATTGCAATTCTATCTTGTAAACGTCTGATAAAATGTCCTGTCAATAGCAAGACACACAAAGTAAGGTGCACCAAAGTTTTCGAGCAAACACAGCTAAATTTGACAAGAAATGTGCTCAATTTAGCTCCATTTAACGCCAACCGTAACCTGAACCCTAAAATATTTAAGTAATAATCTTCCACAATAAAAAGCCAATAAACCTTACATACCTTCAGACATCAACACACCGCAGAAAATGGCTTCACAACAGCTCGTGTTCTCATGTTTTTCCATTGCAGTTCTTTTATTTGTTTCTTCTGCTAGCGCCGTTGGTATGTTTTGTTGTTTCTTTGTGTTGCGTGTTTGATTATCCATATTCGAGCTGATAGAATTTCGGCAGCAAGTTTAATCTTGTATATTGAATGTGTTTGATGAAGCAAACTTACAATGTTGTAATAATGTAGTTTATGTGACATGACAAATCATTCCTCAGATAAATACACTTATATGGGAGTAGAAGGGCTTTCTCACTGGGGCAAGGAAAATCCGGAGTGTGTAAGAGGAAAATATCAGTCTCCTATTAACATTGTGAGGAAAGATGTTGTTCAAAACAAGAAACTGCAACCCTTGATCAGGGATTATAAACCTACCAATGCAACTCTTGTTAACACTGGCTGCAAAATCAAGGTTTTTATTCTTTCTACAACCTGTTGAATCTGTATGTTGTAGTATCATTCAATTTCAGGATATGACTTTAAATAGATTGGACAATATAGATTTGTATCATTGTAAACACCACTTATCGTGTTCATATTTATCCGATGAGAAACGCATTCCCTTGTGTCTCACAAAAATCCTTTCTTTATTGTAGTATTATTGTTATTTTAGGACTAAATTGAGAATCTTAATCTTTATACCTAGAACAAATGTTTCATTAATAACAATGTATGAATGCACTTTTTTTGCCGTTACAGATTATTTTTGATGATCATGTCGGAAACTTGGTTATCGACGGTAAAAAATACGCCTTGAAACAAGTGCACTGGCATACTCCTGCAGAACATCAGATTGATGGAGTCAAGTATGCCTTCTGACTCTTTTCTTTTTCTTGGATATAAAATTTTAGGAAATGGATTGGGTTAATCCACGAATAAAAGGTACAAGTCTCAAAGAGACATGACGAACTAGCAGGTCAGAGTCTATATGTCTCCTTTAGAGACAGCTGTGGACACAAAGATCGAATCTGCACTCTCAGTGTGCTGTTCGACCTCTTGACCACTGAACCTACGGACAGAGCATGCCGTCTGCCCTTTTGAACCTGACAATTTAAACCTCTACTTTCTGCCCTTTTCTTATCATTCAATAACACTTTCTAACTGTAGGTTTGCGGCTGAGCTTCACCTATTCCACGTAGGAGAGGACAACAAAACTGATGCTGTTATCGCAGTTCTATACCAATTAGGGGCTCCTGATCCGTTCCTTAGCAAGGTATAATCATTTTATAATCAATGGTTAAGAAACTATGCATATGTAACCAACAACTTAATTTCAGTGGCACTCCTAATTTCAGCTCAGCAAGAGTCTCGATGAGCTAGCCAAAGATAATTGCAGCGCAGATGAAGAATCTCATATACCCATTGGGATTTTAAACAACAAGCCCTTCATGAAAAATACCCGCAAGTACTACAGATACGCTGGTTCTCGTACCACCCCTCCATGCTCAGAAATGGTGACTTGGTCCATTCTTGGAAAGGTAATTCATGCTTCTCATTGCATCTCTTCCAACATATATCTCCCAAAAGGCCTACTCTTACATGATGCACTTGAATTCTCAGGTTAGAACCATCTCAAAGGAGCAGCTTGCAGCTTTGAAAACTCCATTAAATGAGAATTGCAAGGATAATGTGAGGCCTCCACAGCCCCTAAATGGAAGAAAGGTTGAAATATACAATGAACACCTTAACTGAGAGCCATTGTTATGAAGAAATCATCACTCAAATTGACTGAAAACAAAATGTATTAACTAGTTTGTACTGAAAGTTTGAGCCTCCATTCAGAAATAGGACAAAAAAAATGAAGAAAATGCAACAAAATGTGTCTGTATTTCACTGCTTTTACATCTGTAGCTGTCTTGATCCAATATAATTGTTTGTATAAATTATATTCCTCCATTTCTTTTCTTCACATTTATTTAATTATATTGGTAAAAATAAATCCATATGTATTACTAAATCTACATAATTAGTGCTTAAAAATATATTATGTGGCACTATATAAATAAAATTATATTTTTTAAAATGTTACATGAGTCAATATTTTAAGAATGAATATCCAAATTAAAAAGAAAATATTTTCGTAAGTAAAATTTTTTTTGGCGCTTATTTATAACATGTATGTGAAAAAAATATATAAAATAAAATATTATATTATTTTTGTTGATAATATTTGATTAGTTAAACAAGAAAATGTAAACTACATTTTCATTTATGAATTAAACATTCGTCATTCGTGTGAAAAAAATGTATATTTAACATAAAATGTAATTTTATTCAATATACTAGTATGGTTATTATTTATTTTTTTAAATTCATGTTATATTGGATAGTGTATTTTTTAAAAAGTCCATAAACAATGTTTTATTTCTTGAACTCATGTATTTGATAAATTATTGTTCTAGTAAATACGAATTGTGAATTTACGTTAATTTATTTCTTCTAAATGAATAGTCTTAATTTTTTAAACATAAAAAAATTTTAATTAATAGCATTTACTTATTATTATACATACGAAAGTATTTTTACAATATTTTAGAAATTATATAATACATATAATATTTAGAATTAAATTTTGTTTTAAAATGTAGATTTACTGTTCAAACTTCAAAGTTAAGTTCAATGTGATCTATTAATAGCTCACACCTAGACGTTTGTTTAATGATTTTTTATATAAATAAACATTTAGTTATATATTTTTTACAAAAATTAAATTGAAAAATTTACATTTAAATATTATCTTCGATATTTTTCATTGAAATGATTTTTAATGAATATTTATAACAATTTAATAAACGGGTGATAACAGCGTAAAACTAATCCTAAATGAGAACTAAATTTGGTGTCCTCCCATGAGAATTTCTAATTTTTTTTTCATTTTTCAATATATTCTTCCTTTGCTGTCCTCGTTTTCAACTTTTCGGACTCTAAATAAGTAGGACTGTAAAGTGTAAACGAGCGAGTTTAGAAGTGTTTAAACTCGATTCGTTTAAAATTTTACGAGTATGAGTTTAAGCGAGTTTTTTTTTGTTGAGTTTAAAATTTTGTTTAAGTTCGGTTCATTTAAAGCTCGCAAGTTAACGAGCATGTTCACAAGTTTTACCGAATCTGACTAAATAAAATTAAAATACAATTTTATTTGACAATGAGAGAACGGGTGAAAGACGAGAGAGTGACAACGACAAGCTACGAATTTGGAGGCTAATAAGACATTGTTTGTGAGAGTAGAGAAAGGTATAGAGCAATATAGTGAATGACTACCAAATTGACATCACGTGATTAAGAATTTGTCATTAGGAATAACTGAGATAAATTAGTTCTAAAACTATGTTGTTTAGTGTAAAACTATGTAGTTTTACATTATCATATGGTAATTTAAACACTATAATTAGTAATAAAAATCAATTTTCAGTTTAATTCACCTAAAACACATTAACATATTTCACATTAGAAGCTATTTTTCAAATGAAAATTTTAATCGTCATTGCATGTATTTGAACAAATTAGCACATTTTCATGACTTTATATTGTGTATATATTTATAATTGTAAAATTTACCTTGTTTGTGCTTTGTATACATAATTAGATAAAAACGCACATCTTTGTACAATTTACGACCTTGTTCACGAGTATGTTTGCGAGCCTAAAACAAATCTCTTAAACGAGTATGCTCACGAGCTTAAGAGCCGAGTACCTGAATATTCAGCATCAGCTTGTCTATTTAAACGAGTCTAATATCCTTTCAAATTTGGCTTGTTTATTCACGAGCCGAGCCATAACCGAGCTCTAAATGAGTCGAACACTGAGCTGTCCGCGAACGATTCGACTCATTTACAGCCCTAGAAGTAAGTATTTTTGAAACATCGTTTAACCTTTAATATGGCTAATTAAGTACAATCAGATTATATTATTTTGGTAATAATCTTGCTGCTGATGGTAATTTCCTAAATTAGGAAAGATTTAGTGAATGGAATAATGTTGTAACTAACGTCACTTATTTTTCCAATTCACAAAAACTGCTGCAGTTTCAATTTTTAACAGAACATTATCAACCACTGCGTGAGTTACGCTACAGACTCACAAAGAAGGAACTTTCTAAATTTAGCTCCATTTTACATTAATGGTAACCTGTGCCATTTGATTTTTAAGTAACAATCTTCCCCAATAAAATGCCAAGAAACCTCACCTTCACATATCAACACACTGTTCAGAAAATGGCTTCTCAACTCATACTCTCATGCTTTTTCATTGCTGTTCTTTTACCTGCTGCTTCTGCTGGTATGCTCAATTGCCTTACTTCTTGTGCAAGCAAATTTAATTTTGTACATTGAATGTGTCAATGAAGCAAACTTACATTGTTCTAATAATGTTGTCGATGTCACATGACGGATCGTGCCTCAGGAGAATACAGTTATAAGGGAGCAGCAGGCCTTGCTCACTGGGGCGAGAAGTATCCCGATTGTAAAAATGGAAAACATCAGTCTCCTGTTAACATTATCAGGAAAGATGCTGTCCACAGCAAGGAATTGAACCACTTGATCTGGCATTATAAACCTGCCAAAGCCTCTCTTGTTAACATGGGCTTCAGTATTGAGGTTTGTATTCTTTTTCCAACTTGTTTAATCTGATTCTCATACCGTATACACGGTTGTTGATTCGTGAATACAAGATGACGAAATTCTGTAAACTAAAACTAATTGATTTGCATAAAGCCAACAAACTCACGTCATTATTCATACGATAGATACATTCTCAATAAATACATGAGCTTGAGAAATGGATACAATCTTACAACGTTCATCGTTAACAGATATTGGAATGCATATTTTTTGTGTATACAGGCTATATTTGATGACCATGCGGGAAGCTTGGTCGTTGACGGTAAAAACTACACATTGAAACAAATCCATTGGCATACGCCTGCAGAACATCAGATTGATGGTGTCAAGTATGCCTTCTTCCCTTTTCTGTACCTTAAAACATTAATTCTATACGTAAATACAGGCAGAACCTGACAATTTAAACGTCTACATTCTGCCCTTTTCTTATATAAAATTTTCTAAGTGTAGGTTTGCGGCTGAGCTTCACCTATTCCACGTAGCAGACGACAAGAAAGGTAATGCTGTTGTCTCGATGCTGTACCAATTACGGGGCTCCTGATCCGCTCCTTAGCAAGGTATAATTATCAGATAATCAATGGTTGAGAAAACTAATCCATATGTAAGCAACAATTTAACTTCATTGGCACTCCTGATTTTAGATCAGCAAGAATCTGGATGAGCTTGTCAAACATAAGGGTGGCCATGGAGAAGCTGGCATTCCCCTTGGGATTGTGGACAGCAAACTCTTAATGGAAAATGGCGGCAAATACTACAGATACGTCGGTTCTCGTACAACCCCACCGTGCTCAGAAGATGTGATCTGGAACATTTTAGATAAGGTAATTTATGCTTTTCCTTGCATGTCTTGCATAGATTGTTAGGCGGAGCATGTCGAAAGGCCGACTCTAATATGATGCACTTGAATCTTCAGGTTGGAAGCATCTCAAAGGAGCAGGTTGCAGCTTTGGAAGCTCCATTAAATGAGAACTGCAAGGATAATCATAGGCCTCTACAGCCACTAAATGGAAGAAAGATTGTTCTATACAATTAATAACTTAAGTCATTGTTGCCAAGAAATCATCACTCCAATTGAATAAAAACAAAATTTTTTAACTAGTTGCACTGAATGTTAATACTCGTCGAGAAATTAGAAGACAAGAAATTAGAAAAAAAAATGAAGATGTCTGTACTTCACTGTCTTCACATCTGTAGTATTCATGATCCATTCATTGTTTCTGCAAATCTTCCTCCATTTCTTTTCTTCATATTTATTGAATTATATTGGTAATAAATTCATCTATGAGTGGATACTTAAACATTAGTGCTCCTAAAATTTTTCTTAATTAATTGGACGGTGAATCTACATTCCTAGTTTAAAACAACGTTTGGTATTGCTGTTTGAAAAAACTACGGCAGCTTTTGGCTCCAAAAATCAGTTTTAGGCGTTTGCTAATCTAAAAAAAACCGCTTTTATTAATCAATTCTTTTCATAAAAACACCAATTTTCTGTTTTTCGTAAGAAAAAAAAAATTGGAAGGAGGGGTAGTACCTAATGAAATTGGTATAGAAAGTGACTTCCACAAGCTAAAAAATATAGTCACGACTTTTCAAGTTGTATGGTTCTTGGCCT
>CANYCX013598353.1:0-15776 GCA_948193385.1 Breynia disticha f. nivosa
AAACATATCATTTTCAATATCATAAGTCATCCAATTCGATTTATCATCAATCCATTCATTCAATTCACTTTCAGTCTGATTCGTCTAACTCTAGCAATCTCAGCAATTCATTATAGGCCAACTATCATTACTTATAAAGAAGCCTAATTAATATAGTTTACGAATCAGTTTAGTAAGCGTAAGAACACTTACCTCGTAACAAGCAAAATCAATTAAGCTAACACATCTCAACAATCACTCCTCAGTCGTAATGATCCTCCTGTACGTAATTCATAACATACAAGGCATTAACTAACTAACTATGAATACATTCATTCTTTACTTAATATTAACAAAACATGATTAATCAACTTGAAATCAACTTCTTTTCACCTTTTTTCCTTTCTATGAACTCGTATCAATTGTCATCCCTAAACATTAGTTAAGTTTGCTCATTCCATAACATTAGTTAAGTTTGCTCATTCCATAACATTAGTTCCAGCAATACTTCCCATTGAAACATATAAATTCATCAAGTTACTCATTTCCAGCATAAACCATTTGTCAACCTTCACTAATCCCTAGAGTTTTCACTCTTTCCATCACTTTTCATCAACTTTTCTTCCTAATTCCTTTTCTAACACATACATAACATCAATACAAGCTTTTAACACTTTGTTCTATCATTCCAGCAACCAAAAACTTCATATGACTCAGCAAATCAAAAAGCATAAACTTACATCAACCTAAAGTAAACCATCCAAACTTTGCTACCATCTTACCTTATCAACCTAAGACGATTGATGCAAGAAATAGGAACCAAATCACTTTTTCCTTGATCAAATCTCACTTTCTCAACCTCCTCTACTCCTATTTTGCTCTGAGAAAATGTTTGGTAAATAAGCTAAGGTTTAGTTTCCCGAAACTTCATAACTTATATTTTTTTCAGCCACACCGGGATCCACGTGTGGTGGATTGTGGACTACGCGTGGTCGATATGACCGCGCGTAGTTTACTGTCCACTGTGCGTACTTTCTATGTTCAACAGTTTTTTCGATTTTTCTTTTATTATTTCGTGTCAACCTTATATCAACCTTTAATCAATCTTTATATATTGATGTTTAAAAATTTATTTTTCATAAATTTGTGACGAAAAATTCCTGAGATGTTACATGTAATTTGACCTACTATCTGATCAGTTTGATTAGAACTGATTAAAGCAAATTAACAAATTCACGTGACATATTCTAGTTCAATGCACAAAAGCAACAGTTATTTCTGAACGAAGTAAAAAATCGAACGTAGCAATAGCATTGTGCAACGCTTCAATCAGATGGGCATTTTTCTTTAGCCACTCAAAAGTTGACACATCACTTCATTTCATCTTCTTCAGCTGAAGATTTTCTTCGTGAACTGTTCGTATGAACAGTAACATTCAATGGAAAAATTGGTGCTTTCCAGAACAATTTTAGAAATGAGTTTCGATTTCGACGCAACGAATCCAATGGTACACTCGAAATTCTAAAATTCCAATATTTTTCGGACAACTCTAGAATATTAAAATCAAAACAGTATAATTTTTACACTAAAAACTAAACAATACAACAACTAAATTCAATACCAAACAAATTAGTAATAATATCAGACATTTACCAGACAAAAATTTCTATTTTTAGACAATTCTAAAAATACTAAATTTCTACCGGTTCTGATACCAATGAAAGCAAAAGCGATGTAAATAAAAAGGTAAGAATGCGACTTACTTGTTCTTGTCGCAGCAGAAAAACTATTACACCATGAGCTAGTTCCACGGATTTTTCTAGTTACCTTTTCCACGAGTATATGTTAGTATATTGAGTACGAACTTTATCCGTTTTGTCTATCGAATTGATTTTAGTGTTTCACCAACAAAATTCTCTCTAGAATTTGTGGTTGTTCTCGTCAGAAAAGTGAAGTAGTAAGAGAGAGAAATTAAAGTAGTAGGTGAGTTATTCTATAAGTAAAATAACTTCACTCAAGGTGGTTTCTTTTTCCATTTAAATAAACATAAACATTTTTTACAGCTTTCATGACTCATCATGAACAGTTTCCAACAAACTATAACCATCAAAACATCAAATATATTGATACTTTGACTATAATCACCGTGTCATTAAAATATCCTCCTACTTATATAAATAGCATTCATTATAAGGAATCATTCAGGTTGACGTGGGTAGCAAAGACTCGTTTTAAGTTTGAAATTCTAGTTTAGAATCCGAATTGTCACCATCGCGTTTTGTTTGTAATTTTTATTCCTAAAGTTAACTATGAGAGTATAACATTTCAAAATTTTTAGATTAATCTAAAACGGAAATCAAATAATTTTAATTTACCTTATTTTTTTATTGACATCTTGATTTTGTTGAGACTTACAGATTATTATTGAGTAACTCTCATCTACTTCATAAGCCTATAAAAACAAAGGCTAATTTCTCTTGTTTTTGTCTTTTGATTCACTTAACTTGAATAAAAAATCAATCTAAGTATTAATAACTTAGAGAGAAATTGACTAAGAAAGGAGAAATATGTAAAAGTCGTATTTTGACCTAGCTATATGTATTTATAACCTTTTTAACTTGAATGGCAAACATTAGGATTCTTAAGTTAGATTTATATCAAATACTCATCTATGTCCTAGTTCAAGTAGGACATGCTATAAGCTTTAATAATTTCATTTAGGCTATGTTTGGTGTTGCTGTAAACTCCGTTGAGGTGACAAAACGGAGTTTTGTTAACTTAACAGAGTTTTGTCTATTTGGTTAACTAAACAAACTGTGGTTAGTTACCACAATTTTATAACAAAACGGAGTTTCAGAAAAGCTAGAAAATGCTGCTTTTCTGAAACGGAGTTTGCCAATCACAATTTTTTATATGATTTTACAAAAATATCCTCATCATCTCTTAAATAATATTTAATTATCTAATATATTTAAAAAAATCATATAAATACATCTAATTCATATTTTTAACATATTAATAACTAAAGAAATAGTTTTTTACAATCTTACTCATCAATGTATATAATTTTTATAATATTTATATATTTATTATTCTTTGTCACGTATTTTGACACAATAGCATTTTGGTCATTTGATATATCAATTATAATTTTTAACATAAAATATACTAAAAATTTAAAATGCATAACCAAACATAATAATTGTGTTCATAAAAATTTGTTTTAAAACCACTATTTACAAAACTCTGTTTTGTTATCACACTTTTCACAACCACAATACCAAAGAGAGCCTTAGACTAAGAACCCTTTCAAAAATCGATTTTCGACAAATGAGGAAGGTGGTACACAACCATGGATTGTTTTTATGGCAATGTTTCTAAATTTTAAGACAAACATATGTAACTTGTCTTAATTTAAGGAAACCTTCCTTAAACATATCTCCTTTGACTTTGTTTAGGATAAGACATTAACCATATCTTAAAATTAATTAATTTATAGATCATTCTGCCTTAAACTTTCTAAATTATTTTTCTTTGCATTTAATCTCAAATTAAATCATATAAAAATACCGTGATAGATTTTTAAGTGTATATTAAACATACTAAACTTAGTAAAATATATCGCACAAACTATGCACTTTCCAAAAATTTATGTTTTGAAATGCCACAATCTTTGTCATGTTTAATTTTATGTGCCTCATATATTATATGTATGGATGAATGCCAAAGCATTTGCAATGTAAGTCGTAATTAAAATGAATCCCTAAAAATAGTAAGTCATAATGTTGCCTTCATGATTCGAACCATGTCAAGAACATCAAATGTTGGTCATGTACGCTAGGAGCCCTAGGTAAGCCCCTCTTTGTTTCTGAAGTTGGTTTGTGAATGTAGATTTGACTTAACATGGAATGGTATGACTAGATCTAAGCAATGTAAAATGAGGTTTTGGGTTTGACACTTAAGGTGTCCATTTGATATAAGAGTCTAAGTACCTTAACCTTTAGGTGTATAAACTTCACTTGAATGAAGTGTTGATATGAAAAGTGGATATTGGCCCACAAGAATCACTAATGATGAATTGTTTAAGAGGATATCAATATGATTTGTGGGAATAATAAGACCTTAATGAATCTAGTTGTGATCTTAATTCTGTAGGTTGAAAATGGAACAAACAAATATGAATGTAAATATTTTCACACTGCAATTGATCCATGAAAGGGATAAACTCAATGGGTCCAATTATCTAGACTGGTCTTGAAATTTGAGGATTGTCCTCAAATAAGAGAAAAAAACTATATGTTTTGGACGCCCCAGTTCCCTCCTGAGATCCCTTAGAATTCTATTTGTTCAAAGAGAAACCTTTGAGACGAAAAAGAATGATTTCAACAATGTCACATGTCTCATATTAGCAAACATGCTTCTTAATATCGAAAAATAGTTTGAAAACTAAGAAGCATATCAGATAATGGTTAATCTAAAATAGATGTTTCAAAAGCAGGCTCAAACCGAGAAATTTTCCACCACAAAAGCTCTCACCTCTTGTAGGGTGACCGCGGGTACTATTATTAGTGCACATATTGAAACACTCTCAACTAATTAACCTAATAATCATGTAATTAACCCTTTTTGTTAACGTGTAAAGATCAATAATTAAAACTTTTTTCATATGATCGTACTTTTCTGGAAAACATGTAAAAATCATATGACATATATGCATATAATAGTATACATCCAGACCTGTGGCTCGGTCTAGAACATGACTTGTGTTAGTGTAATACGTACTATGGGCACGACCTTATATTATGCTAATACGTTCTTGTTCATAAAACTTCCTATACTTATTTCGCATTTAATCATGTGATTAACCTTTATTTTACTTAAGATGCAGACTATTTAAAACTTTTAAAAATCATACATTAGGTATATGTATAATAGTATATAGCCCAACCTATAGCTTAGTCTAGAACATAGCTCGTGTTAGTGTAATACGTCCCATGGGCACGACCTCATATCATACTACCACGTTCTTGTTCATCTACAATACGTAACTCATATTTTTTAGGCATGGTTTGTATACAATTGTTGTATCTCTATAATCAACCAAATGTCAATCTGTTATAAATCAAACATGTTTATCTCATCTTATATAATAGTAATTTCATATAAATATAACAACAAACATATCATACAACAACTATCTATATACATAGAATCTTGTTTGACTATACAGAGAGGAAGTGCTGAGAAGTGGCAACTGACACAATTCCTGAAATTACAAGAATTGTAAGAACAAAAATGATAATCGATTTATATCTTAGTTCGTCGGATCATAACGATGTTATTCTCTTCATTGATATATTCCCGTTTAAATACCCTTGATAGTGAATTTACTATAATCAAGAATTCTTCAACAACTCCTTCATGATATTGAAACTTTTTTTCGATATTATTTACTAATTATTCTTGAAATCTTCAATTTGTAACGTTGTTCAACTTGCCATCAGCATTTACTAATATTTCTGACATGACTTTCACGTATATCAGAAAACTACATGATTTAATTTAAACTCCCTTTCACATATTTTTAGTATTTCTTTTCTATATGCTTTGAACAAACACTATTATAATAATCTCATATCATAAACCAATTAAGTGATTTCATATGATCTGAACTGTCTGGAATCACATATATTGATCTTTTCACTTGTATGAACATTTATTTTCAATCCTTCTTACTAAATACTTCTATAATTAGTCAAAAATTCCATTGATATTTTTCATTTTACTGTGATACTATACATTTCTTCTATATATCTTGATCAATGAAGGTGTTATAATTAGAATCCTCTTAATCAATCATATGTGATTCCCAATCATACTGAAAAAAAAACTGCACACCTCTATATCTGTCTTTAATGTCTCTCAAGTTAATACTACTCCCACTTCTTATCTCTATTGGTACTCCATGCTTCATTATCACGTGTCTTAGAAAACTACATGATTTAGCCAAACTCTTATTTGATAAAATTTGCTTATAATTGTCTTACTTTTAACTTCCCCAACACTATTCGTAGTTATTTACTGTATTCTTTAGTATTCCTCATATATTTCACTATATCATTTATGAAACAGTCATAATTGATCAAGGAACTAAGTTACCTTAAGCATTAATATCGTAAATGCTATCAAAACATAAATCAAATCGATTAGAATAATTTAAAAATCCTCATGACTATACTTCAGAATGCAATCTTTGCAATGTCTTTCTATGCCTTCTTTATTTGATGATATCGGGATAGTAACACATGGTAGTTGGTCTAATTAATCACCAATTCAAAGTAGCAGTTATTTGTTTTAACTTTTCTATGGTCGATACAAAAACAAAGATTATATCATTCTTCTTTCCAAATGGTACCAGTGTGCTCAATCATAAAACACCTCAATCACATAAACCTTATACTGATTTACCTGTATAAGTATTTCTTCAACTTCTATAATTCAACTGATGTCATTTTGTATATTTTTATCAGGATTGATATTATATCAATCATTAACTTAATATTGAACTCTATTTCACCATCATTGAATAATTTGGATAAATTTTCTAGAGACATATTTAAGTTCTATATATTGATTCACTATCAATACTTCTTTATCACTTTTCAGTACTGTCTTTCTATCAAATATATTTATAATATAAGCTTCACATTCTTATCCAATCATCTTAAAAACTTACATAACTAACATTAATCCTCAACATAAATTTTTCTTTCTCAAGGATATATCTCTGTTTCTTCTTCTTTTACTTCTCTAACTGTTCTCTTCATGAATTATCCAAAATCATCAAGAATATCATTTGTTACATTCTTGCAACTGAGTTTTATGGAAATTCCTTTGATTTCCTACTAAACTTTAACCCCTCTCTTTTCTTTCGATCTCAATCAATACTGTCCAAGGAAACAATTAATTTAACATTCTGTCATATTGATTATAGTTTTAATGCATTTTTTCTAATGTTCTTTTCTTAATTCACTCTAAAAAATCTTTTGGGAATTATCTAATTTGTTTACCATTAACCTTCCTCAATCTAAATCATATACCCTTCTATATTCCTCTTTTAACAACAAAATCAAGGTGTTCTAAGGTTTTCTCAAAATAAAACGATACCTCTTCGTCCTCTTATACGGTACCTTCATTTACATTCTTTTCCATAAGACATCTAGAACAGAGGTACTCAGTATTTAGGTTATATAATCTTCGTCATTTAACTCTTGTTATTCATATCCTTTTGAACATTTTTTCCTCACTTTTTCCCATATTATTCTTCTCCTTAGAATTTAAACCAATCAGTTCAATATGATACCTATATCAACTTCATCTCATATTTCACCGTAACCATACTTCCTTGCTTTGAAGCAAATTTTCCTTCTGTTTAACATTCATACATTCACACTTCTTACATATATTTTTCATTGAATTCTCTCAAGAAACATTTCCAATAAATGTTAGAGAAAATTCTCGACTGTTAAAATTATTTTCAATCTTCGATATCAATTAACATCCATTAAGAATATCATAAAATCCAACTTGTCCTTTAATGCTTCCAGCATCATATCTCCACCTTCTTTTATTCATTTAACCATTATTTAGTTTTTACCAAACTGACTCTCACAAAATTCCTTTTGATCTTAATATCCTCTAATTTTATCAAATTCTTAAATCTGATGCTTGATAAAATTTTCAAGGATTTTTTGTATGCACAAATTACTATTGCTGTGCACATACATAATCAAAAGATTTTTGATACAATGATCACGTCTTTACTTTTCCTATAGCATAAGGATCTGCGGCTTCCTCTCTCTCTGGTAACTATTATAGATGGGTCATATTATTCTATGAATATACAAATATCACACAATCACACATATATTTACTATCCAGGTATCATATCCATGCTCTGATACCAAAATAAAGCGTCATATACTTATTTTGCATTTAAGCATGTGATTAACCTTTATTTTACTTAAGATGCAGAATATTTAAAACTTTTAAAAATCATACATTAGGTATATGTATAATAGTATATAGCCTGGCCTATAGCTTGGTCTAGAACATAACTCGTGTTAGTGTAATACGTCCCATGGGCACAACCCGTATTATACTACCACGTTCCTATTCATCTGCAATACATAACTCATGTTTTCCAGACATGGTTTATATGCAATTGTTGTATCTCTGTAATCAACCAAATGTCAATCTATTATAAATCATACTTTTTTATTTCATTTGATATAATAGTCATTTCATATAAACATAACAACAAACATATCATACAACAACTACCTATATACATAGAATCATGTTTGACTGTAAAGAGAGGAAGTGCTGAGGAGCGGCAGCTGACCCACTTGCTATCATGTCACTCTGATCTTTCATTTACCACCTATTCTTGAAGCAAAAATCGTTGTTGTATGAGTTATGGGCTTAGTGAGTAATCATATATAAGAATTTATCCATTTCGGTATTTTTATGAGTTCATCCATAATCTATTTGTTTATTTAAGTATCAGACTTATCTTTATTTTCTTTATTTCTAGATATCATATTCTTTTATTTCTTACTCATATGTTTTGTAACTTGATTTGTATTCATTTTCTTGTCTATTTAAATCATATCATCTATGGTTACAATTGTATTTGTATGTTTACATTCATATTTATGCCATGTAATAATCAAAATGTGTTTCCTGTAATCATACGAATCATATATGATAAGTTTATATATTTGTCGTGCAACGTAATCGTATACAGCAACGTAATCGTATTTTGTATAATCCCCTTCTACAGAAATGATCCCATAGAAAGGATCCCCCTACAGAATAAACCCCTCTACAGTATAAACCCCTTTACGTATGATTGATCATATATCACCAATCCACACCTCATCATATCAACATCATACCATCACCATATCATCACCATAACACGTATATTGTATATCGCAATATACAACCGCATAATGTGAGACGTAACATATCTGTTTGCATTTTCATTTCGTATATGCCTGTTAGCATTTCGTTTTTCGTTTCGTTTTCTATTTCGTTTTGTTTTGTATATACTTTATCCTTGTTCTCATTTCTATACTAAGTACTTGTTCAGTCAGTCAATTGTTTATTCGTATATAAAGTCATGAATCGTATTTGCTGGTATACGATCATATATATATATATATATATATATATATATATATATATCAATAATAATGTTTCTGTAAATATGAAATGATGAATGATCATGAACTTCCTATCATATCGATATCTCTATTTTTCTTTTGAACGTATATTCTGTATTTATTATTTTTGATTTCTTCTTTATAATTATTTCAGGCTTATTTTAGTTAAATTATCATAAGGTCATTTCCTAGGGTTTCACCTATAATCATATTTATCCTATCAAACATCTCAATCATCCAGATGCATATGTAGTCAATTTCTTTATACTTGTAAATTTATCTTTATGGTATTTTATGTGAATGCATCATCTCAACTCAAACAAATTAAACAAACACTCTGACTATCCATATCATGGCATATGTGCAACTCCTGCACACCCTATCAACAATTTCTCACACTCTAGCAAATTCTAACATTCTCAAATAGTTCATATATCTAACTAATCACACAATTATCATGGCATATCCTTTTTATTATTTTTTTTCTTTATGTGTTCAAACATAAAACTATATTTAAGTGAGTCTCGATTACTCACCTCTAATTCTGTATTTTTCTAGAGCTCCTCTAGCCTCTGATCCTATCCTGTTAACTCAATCAACTTCCTATATAACCATTTATGATATCCTATATAAATATAAATATTATAGATATATTATACCAAAAATTGCAATATTATTTTCTTACCATTCACATCGTGGTTTTCCAGTATCGATTATAGTAATTGATTCCCTGCTCGATTCTATGACTAATTACATATCTCCAACTTGATTCCTAGCTCTTTTTCTTAAACCTCTCTCTTTCTCTCTCCTCACTTTTCCTCTGTTTCTTGCAATCTCTCGCTCTCTCTCCTTTATTTCTCAACTTTGAACCTTTTCCTGCTTGCTTTCTATTTTATAAATGAAACCGAGCCTTGTGATGCTTCAATTTCTGAAGCATTGGAATTTTTCAACAGATCAGTAAAGTACGTTCGGTGGTCAAAAAGTATGCGCGGTCGTCCAAAAGTACGCGTCGTCGTGCCCACCCCATGTACTTTACTCTCACCCCTTGTACTTTACTTTCCTTCCTATAACTTCATTATTTTATGTATATTTACAATCAACTTTATATCAATTCATAATAAATCTCTTGTTTCCTTAAAGTTATTAAGTAAATTATTAATTTCATTAATTATTTTAATTATCTTATTAATTATAAGATTTAAGGATGGGAATGTTATAGTTCAACTGCATTACAATGCTTAATTTTTTTAGGCACAACTTGTATGTGACTTCTATCTCTCTATAAATCAACCAAATGTCAACCTGAAACAATTCACTCATATTTATATCGTATCATATCATATCATATAATATACACTACATATGCTCTGCATATCTTTGCCATATAACATATGATCATAAGAAAAACACACATAACATGCAAACAACTGTCTATACGTATATCTATATATCTGTACATAGAGAGAGTAGAGTAGAATACAGTTGTCCCACCGGTTAGATTATCTTTTGTCTACTATTTGGTATAATATATAATTGCAGTGGGTGAGCTGCAGGCTCAGTGAATAATTATTTATAATTATTATTATATTATTAAAATCTTGTAATTCTATATGTACACATGAGTACACATATATCTTATCTGGTAATCTTATAATTTGTATAAATTCTTATATGTTCATATAAACCTTTGTATGAACTTGTAATTATTTTTGATATACTATATTATGTATTATATTTTTTTTTCTACATCATGTATTTGTATTTAATATCTATGTTCTGTATTATTATTTTTAAACTGAGCTTGTGTCCTTTGTTCTGTGTTATATCATGTATAATTGTAAACATGTAACTGTGTATCAATGTATATAATATTGTACTATAGTATGCTATACTGTCCTGAACTCTAGTATACTGTGTTATGCTATACATTACTGTGGTCTACTGTGCTGTACTATACTGTACTGTGCTATACTCTCCATCTTCATTAACATACTGTACTCCCATCCCCACTAATAAATTATGCTCCCTTCTACAATAATATTGCACTCCTGTCTTTAATAATCACCAGTGTCTATATCAAACACCAGCTATCATATATCTCCACCAAAACTGTATATTTTGTATCATATGTATATAAATATAATCTGTGTAATTCATGTGCATTTATTATCTGTCATATTTCTATATAAACTCGTGCGTAAACTATTAATCGTAATCACTGGACATACGATTACATATCTATGTAGTTAAAACTGTTTCTATGTATATAATGAAGTCATGAAGGGTCATGAACTTCCTTATAATATCTTTTATTGTATATTCATTTGAAAATATTTTCATAATTCTTTGTTTTGGTTTTATTTCTATGATTTGATTTCCTATTTATCCTAATTGTATTCCTAATGATTATTTCCTAGGATCTCACCTATATTCTTATTTCTCCTATCATAACATGTTAGTCATCCATATGCATATGTTTTCATTTTCACTGTACAGGTAAATTTATCTTTCCTGTCATTAACATGTATGCACCATTTATACTCATACAATAAACCAATCCAAACACAAAGCACTTGGACTATAGCCATCATGGCATATATGTAACCCCTACACGCCATATTAACAATATCCACACTCTAGCAATTCTAACAATTCACATACAATCCATTTTTCTAATTAATCACACAATCAACATGACAGATCCTTTAATTATTTTTTCTTTAGGTGATCACACGTATGACTGTATTTAAAAATGAGTCTGGATTACTCACACATTTGTCCATAATATACTAAACTCCTCTAAACTTCGATCCTAATACTGATATCCAATAAAATCGTTCTATAAACATGAATAATTTTTATATAAGCTAATATCATACTTAAATATATCTCCAAACCACGTATCCGTATAAATTCTAAAAATTATACGAATAAAAATTCAGAACTGGATAATCGTTGTTTCCTTTATTTTTCCACGATCGTCTATAAGTATTTCCTTTAGTCAATATTCGATTTCTTTGAATTATTTTTTTGTATTTTTATTTCTATATCTCTCTCATGCTCTCCTTTTTTCTCTGTGAACTCTCTCTATTACCTTTCCTTTCTAAGCTTAGTTTTGAGCCTTTCTCTCTTTGATCATCATTTTTAATAGCCTCTTTCCTTTTTCCGTGTCATGCTTCAATTTCCAAACAATTTGAATTTGTGCCACAATTGCAAGACTACATGTTGCCAACATAAAATAGACGTGGTGGATAACTACGACGCATTTTTTGTGACCACGTGTAGTGTACTACACATTGTAGTGGCCACAATGTGTAGTCCACAACACATACTCTGCTCCCTATGTAGTTTCTATTTTCTGCAACAATTTCTCCTTTTATGTATATTGATTATCAACTATACATCAACTCACAATTAACCTCTCATTTTCTTTGATTTATCTAATTAATAATTAATTTCATTAATTATTTTAATTATTCTACTAATTATAGGCTTTTAGGATGGGAATGTTACAAATCTTCCCCCTTAAAGAATTTCTTCCTTAAAATTCATATCTACGTATTATTATTGATCTTATTTCTTTTTTGATTCTTTTTTGTTTTCTTATTTATTTTATTTTCTGTTCATTGTGTTTGTTTCCTTCTACTGTTTGATTTTGTAGTTCAAACTCTATAAAAATCTATACGTCTATTATATTGGTTTACTATAACATTGATAGGATCAAAGGTATATTTCTATATCTGGCTCAATCTATTCATTCATCTTCTTATGTTTACTATCTTCTTTTTTTACTACTTGTATTTGTTATCTTATTGGCATTACTACCAATGTTGTTAGAAATATTCTTTTAATCCAATAATTCTGACTTTACATTCAACTTCATAAATTTATCAAGTCGATTATCTATCGACACCAAACTCCTAGTTTTACACCTTAATAATTACATCAGCTTTTTATTGAAGGGTCTTTAATCATGAAATTATAACCTTTCAACAACTCTTGTCATATTCTCTGGTTTCATGTTTAACTTCCCTTAGTTCATAATAACATAACTTACTAGCATTATCATCCGGTATGTCTCTATGATTGAGATCTAAAAAATCCTCTGCCTTTGTTAAGTCTTAATGTATATCCTTTACCTCTGCCTTGACTAATACTTGTTGACATTGGATCACTAGCTTGAATAGTTGATTGCAATTGTGACATGGTTCCTATCGAGTATCTCTATTCAATCTTTCAGGAAAATTTCCCAAAAAATATCCCTGTTGTCCATAATAATAACAAACTTTATTCAAAGCTCTGCATTCCCTTGTATGCCTTCTCTGACAAATCTAATAGATGGGTTTAGTACACCCTGGAGGTGAAATGGCACTACTTTGTCCTCTTTTATGATAACCCCTTCTATGTTCTCTATCATACAACATCTGGGTCGAAGGCAAACAAGGTCTAAATCCTGTAACATCCTTGTGCCTTGTAGGTGTGGAAGTATGTTCTACCTTTTTCTCTGGTCTGCTATTTTCACTAGACTGTATTTCTCTTTTCTGTTTTCCTTTCTTATCATCATTATCGTCAACTTTTAGAAGTTCCTCTACTCTTATCACAACATCTCTCAAATTTATGAAATCTCTTATTGTAGTTTTGGAAATTTATTTTTGTATATTCTTATTCAGTCCATCTTCAAATTTCCTACACTTGTCTCTCTCATTAGGAATAATACTAATGGAATAATGTGAAAACTGTTTAAATTTCAAGTCATGTTCTGCTACTAACATATTTCCTTGCTTTAAAGAAGGAGATTCCTTCCATTTTGCATCTATATAAACCTCTGGCATGTATTTTCTATTATTTTCTCTTAGAAAATCTTCCCAAATTAGCACTGGTGGTTTTTCTCTAGAATGTGGAACTGTCTTCCATCAATTAAAAACACCCCTTGTAATAAAAACACCGTAAATTCAAATCTATAGCCCCCAGCTTCTTTGGTACTACTTGCATCATGTCAAATACTTGTTCTGTTCTTTCTAACCAGTCTTCCACAACCTCTAGATTGGTTGTTCCTTTAAATTCTATACCCCCAGCTTCTTCAATTCTTTAAAATTCTTTGCTCTGGTCTAATAAAGATTCTTTTGTGGTTCTTTATATGATGGATATTATGGTGGATACACTGGTTGATAATACTGTCCATATGTTGGATCATAATACTGGGGTTTTATTAGTTTGTTCTGTGGATGTTTTGGCTGATGTTGTTGAGTAGTTGGGTCATATTGTTCATATTGTAGGGGTATATTTGACATTTATTCTGAGTGGTGAGGATCTACTGGTATCTCTCTCTTTGTTGGCTGTCTTGAATGTGAAATAAAAATAAAAATAATTTAGCACACATTTTATACAATACACACAATAATGCATGTAATGTATCTCATATCTAATCACTCGTAAAACTGAATAATTAAAATTTTTTTCATATGATCATACTTTTCTGGAAAACATGTAGAAATCATATGGCGTGTATGTATATAATAGTATATAGCTCGACCTATGGCTTAGCCTAGAACACGACTCGAGTTAGTGTAATACATCCCATGACATGATCCCATATTTACTTATACATTTTTATTCAACAGAAATACAATGCTCATGTCTTTAGGCATGGGTTGTGTGCAAAGACTGTATCTCTGTAAATCAACCAAATGTCAACTTAAAGCAAATCACACATTTATATCATATCATATCATATAATATACACTACTTATGCTCAGTATATCTTTTCCATATAGTATATGATCATAAGAAAACCACACATAACATGCAAACAACTGTCTATATATTTATCTATATCTGTAGTTATGTCTGTCTGTAAAGAAAGAACTGAAGAACACAACTATCTTACCTGTTAGATTATCTTCTATCCACTATCTGCTCCTGAAATAAAATATACAATCGTAGTTCGTGAGTTATGGGCTCAGTGATTAGTCATCTATAATAATTATAATATTATTAAAATCTTGTAATGCTATATGTAAATGTGAGCACACATATATATTATCTGGTAATCTTATAATTTGTATACATTCTTATATATTTCATATAAACCTTTGAAATGAAGTCTATACTGTTATCATATAACTTATACTTATTACTGATTTACTATATTATGTATTCTATATTCTTTTCTATATCCTGTATTAGTATATAATATTTATGTTCTGTATTATTATCTTTAAAATGAGCTTGTATCCTCTGTTTTATGTTATATCATGTATAACTGTAAACATGTAATTATGTATCATTGTATATAATACTATACTATATTTTACTGTACTGTCCTGAACTCTGCTATACTGTGTTGTGCTATACTTTACTGCAATATACTGTGTTGCACTATACTGTAATGTGCTATACTCTCTGTCTCCATTAACATACTGTACTCCCGTCTCCACTAATAAATTGTACCCCCATCTCTAGTAATATACTACACTCTCGTTTCCAATAACCACCAGTGTCTATATCAAACACCACTTATCATATATCACCACCAAACTGTATATCATTTGTCTTGTGCATGTAATA
>CANYCX013598577.1:0-11618 GCA_948193385.1 Breynia disticha f. nivosa
TAAAGAGCTATGCGGTCCCCGAGTAATACTATGAATAATTTCCCGGTCCCCGAGTTTCCAATATTGGTTTTACCGGTCCTCCAAAAATTTAAAATTCACCACCGTTAGTCCCTCCGTTAAATTAGTCTAACGGATTAACAATTAAATAATTTACCGGTCCCTCTAATCTTTTTTTCTTTAATTTATCGGACCATGTTGCCCCTGCCACATGTGTATTAAAGAGGGACCGGTAAATTAAATAAAAAAGATTAGAGGGACCGCTAAATTATTTAATTGTTAATCAGTTAGACTAATTTAACGGAGGGACTAACGGTGGTGAATTTTAAATTTGTGGAGGACCGGTAAAACCAATATTGAAAACTCGGGGACCGGGAAATTATTCATGGTATTACTCGGGGACCGCATAGCTTTTTACCCTTTAATTTATTTTTACGCATTTTAAAATTCATTGTCTTTTAAATTTAATTATTTTCTTTAAAAATATTTCAAAAATTCAATTAATTGAACATTCGGACAAACAATAAAACATGCATGATTTGGTTCATTTAATTTTCCCTGGGTTCGATAACTTGGGTCGTAATTTACTTCCCTTATTGTTTGATTGCGTATACTTGCACACATTTAAGACGTCACTTATATTAAGGACGCATCAATTGTTGCAGAGTATGAGGCGCAGTTCACAAGGATCTCTCGTTAACCACCAGAGGAGGTCGCCATCGACCAACAGAAGAGGGATAGGTTTGAGCAGGGGCCATAGTTTAATATCTGCAACCATGTTGCTATGAAGCAACCTAACTGCCAAACTTTTCTAGAGACCGCCATTAGGGTGGAGGAGCTATTAGACGAAGAGGGTCGGTGGGTAGACAAGAAGAAGAATGTGCTTGGTGGTTCTAGTTCCACCGGAGGACATTACAGAGTTGATTCTCGACCATCCCACAGTATAGGCAGGGGTAGCAGACACATCCGATGAGGATTTGTGAGTGTGAGGAGCCATTCCACTAGGCCACCTACTCTTTATTACTATAGAGCTGACACCTATGCAGGTGGGGATACCTGCCCCCTCTATTACAATTGCAACAAACTGGGTCACTGTGCCCAGAATTGTACAGAGCGAGGGGCTTATAGGGGGCAAGCGTCTTCAACAGAGTAGCATCAGAGATAACTGAGCAGCTACCATGACCGACAGAGGTTAAAGGAGGGATGGACAGCAGTAGGTACCACCTCGAGAGGCAGAGGAGTCTCACAGTCAATAGCTCCACCTCAAGCTCGTGTCCATGCTATGACACGAGATGTGTCACCATCCAATCCTTATGTCATCATTGGTACAGTTTCTATCTTCACACATGATTCTTTAGTGCTAATTTACCCAGGATCTACATGTTCGTTTTTTAGCGAGTCAATGGTAGAGCAGGTTGGGAGTAGTGTAGAGCCGTTGGGATATGTAGAGGTAGTATCTATACCATCTAGGGGTACAGTTATGATGAGGCAGGTGTTACAAAATTGCGAGTTGAGGATCGGTGAGTTAGAGTATGTGAAAGAACTAATTGTGTTGAGGATGACAGATTTCAGCATTATTTTGGTAATGGATTGGCTATCTAAAAATAGAGTCGTGGTTGACTGTTATGTGAGGGAAGTGGTAATAGAGGTTGAGGGAGAGAAGAGAATATTATTAGTGGGTGAGCGGAAGGTCATAACTTTCTGTTTGGTGTCAGCTGCAATGGCCGCACAATTGATAAGAGATGGGTGTGAGGCTTTCTTGGCATGTGTTATGGATTTGAACAAAGCAAAGCACGAGGTAAGAGACATGGAGATAGTGAGAGACTACCCAGAGGTATTTCTGAATGAGTTGCCAAGATTGCCACCTCTAAGGGAGGTTAAATTTAAGATAAAGACAGTGTCAAGGGCAGTGCCAGTGTCGGTGGTGCCACATAGAATGACAGCTGTAGAGCTACAAGAATTGAAGAGGCAATTAGAGGAACTCCTAGAGAAAGTCAATTGGCCAAGTGTGTCACTGTGGGGCGCACTGGTATTATTTTTAAAGAAGAAGGATGGAATCCTGCAGTTGTGTATCGACTACCGCCAACTGAACAAAGTGATGGTGAAGAATAAGTATCCACTATCGTAGATTGATGATTTTATAGTTAAGTTAACGGAAGCGACGGTGTTCTCTCAAATTGACTTGCGCTCTGTTACTAGCAGTTGTGAGTGGAGGAGAGCTTCATTCCTAAGATTGTGTTTAAGACTCATTATGGCCACTTTGAGTTTATAGTGATGCCATTTGGGTTGACAAACTCACCGACAGCCTTTATGGCTTTGATGAACAAGATCTTCCAACTGTACTTGAATCGGTACATGTTAGTCTTAACAGACGTCATACTGGTGTACTCCAAAGATAAGGAGGAACATGAGGGGCACCTCGGAAGGTACTGGAGTTGTTGGAGGAAAAGCAACTATATGAAAAGTTTGAAAAGCAAGAGTTCTGGATGAAGGAAGTGGTCATCCTAGGCCACGTGATTTCAAAAGAAGGTGTGAAATCAGATCCGAAGAAGATCAAACCAGTTCAAGAGTGGAAGGCTCCTAGGAATATGAC
Organism: Breynia disticha f. nivosa; assembly: GCA_948193385.1. Taxonomy (NCBI): domain Eukaryota; kingdom Viridiplantae; phylum Streptophyta; class Magnoliopsida; order Malpighiales; family Phyllanthaceae; genus Breynia; species Breynia disticha. The sequence goes on from CANYCX013598577.1 coordinate 2,591, forward strand.
ATAGGTATGTAGTTTCTTGGTCTTCGCAGGATACTACCGACGATTCATAGAAAATTTCTCAAAGTTGGCGAGACTGATGACTGGTTTCCTAAGAAGAATGTCCCATTCATTTAGAATGAATGTTTCCAGGAGAGCTTCCAGGAACTGAAGAAGAGGTTATTGAAGGCTCCATTACTTGTGTTATCGATCGAGGGTGGCAAATTTATGGTATATACGGATGCATCTAAGGAAGGCTTAGGGGGTGTGCTTGTGCATAATGAGAGCGTAATTGCCTACACTTCTCGATAGTTGAGACAACACAAGGTTAGTTATCCTACTCATGATTTGGAATTGGCATCATTCACTCCTTAAAGGTGTGGAGGCATTACTTGTACGGTGAAACTTTCCAGATTTTCACCAATCACAAGAGCCTCAAATACATTACCACTCTGCGAGAGTTGAACTTGAGGCAACGAAGATGGATTGAGCTTCTCAAGGATTATGACTACACTATTGACTATCACCCGGGTAAGGCAAATGTGGTCGTCAATGCTTTGAGCCGTAAGAGTAGGGACAACGAGGATTCAGTGACCTACAGGGTAGTGTCCTTATTTGCATTGCAGGAGTGCAGCTTGATGTGATTGAGGGGGAGAAGTTGGCTAACATGTGAAGCTCATTTTCAAAATCCTGTTTTTCCTAATAATCAATATAATTTAAGAAATGATATGAAATCAGATCTAAAAATAGAGGAGAGGAGAAAGAAAATTTATATACATGCTCATCTCATAAATCTCGGCCCAATCTATTTTCATTTTTAAAACAAACACAAGCAGAAGCAAAATAAGTTTGAAAAACATTCAAACCAAAATCCTGTGTGTATATACAAAAATGTACAATATATGTACAAAACAAAATGTCAAAACTAAACTCTAGAGCCCAACCTTTGACGTAAGCTCTGGAAACTTTGATCACTCAGACACTGTCCAGTCAACAGTAGCTACCTATGATCTGCACAATCATTTAAACAATAAACAGGGGTGAGTATAAAATATACTCAGTAAGGATCCTTAGCTTCAATTACAGTAAATGATGTGCAGGAAAAAATATGAATAAGCACAAAGGCGTGCCTAATTGTTTTCTCCCTATGGCATGCTTGTATGCCAGTCAAACAAGTCACACAGATAGATAACAACACACAGCTCAACAATCCACACAAATTCGATCATAAGCTTAAGTTCACACAGAACAACTATATTGAACACAGCAATATCAAAAGAACATAAATCATTATTCACACAGGTTAGCACACAGCGATTACAAACCACACAGGTTTTATATCACACCAATATCATAATCCACACAGGAGCTTATATATATATAGGCACACAGCCAATCTGGATCACACAGATCTCAAAGTATGATATAGATACAATTCTATGCAATGAAATGTTAATGCTAATGCAAATCCATACAGGATGACCCATGTTTCTGGACCGCACACAGCTTAGTCCATAAAGAATACCTCTGTACCCCACAGGAGAGGTTTCAGACCACACACAGCTTAGTCTTTTAATCCACAAAGTTAAGTCCACACAGGAATAATCATTATAAATACCACACAGGCTTGCCACACAGGCTCGTGTCACACAGACTTATGCAATATGTATGAATGAAATGAATATGAATGTCATTCATATTTGCACACAGCATAGCTCACATAGAGCAAATCATATCCACATAGGCACAGCTCACACAGAGCATAGAATACCACATAGGTTCCAATATATCGTATCAACATTAATCTTTAATAAGATACCACACAGGTAATAATATACCATATAGGTCTAACATAACCATAAAAAATCAAATCAACCATTATAAGAGGTTTACTTAATCATATCAAAGTCAACATTTAATCATATACTTTCCATTTTCATATCATTCACCAAATCAACATATAAACAATCCACAACAGAATCATTTTCAATATTAATTCATCTAACCCTAGCAAACTCAACAATTCATTATAGGTCAACTATTATTACTTATAAAGAAGCCTAATTAACAGGGTTTACGAATTAATTTAGTAAGCGTCAGAACACTTACCTCGAATATAAGCAAATCGGCAATCTCAACACCGATTCAATCACCGTCCAAACGTCGTACAGATCCTCTTGTACAAAATTATGTATTCACATATGAATAATTTCTCCTTTTCACATCAAATTCAACCTTAGAATCATCTAAGCATAATTCCAATCCTTAGTTTATAATCTCCAGCAAAACCCGTTGTAAACCTTAAGTCAACTTTGGTTTCCAACTCTTTTTATCAAAACCCTTCTTCCTAAAATCCTTCCTAACACATATATATCATCGATTTAAGTTTACTCCACTTTATATCATCATTTCCAGTAGGAATTTTGCAAGTTAAATCCATCCAAAATTAATTTATTCAAAGAATAAACCTTATACAAACCTTAGATAAACCATTTGCAAGTTTACCTTGTGTTTTTAGATGAATTCTTCCAAGGTTTGGTGTTTGTAGGAAGATGAGACAATTAGGAACCCTTAGGATGGTGTTAGGAACATGAAAGTAACATTGGAGAAGAGTTATGAAGTGTTAAAATGTTTTTATCTCGTTTTTAAGTGTTTTAAGTCGGTTAAAACAAAGTCTGGTCATCCAAAACAGCCTCTGGAAACGGCCTATGGGCGTTTTTTATGGCCGTTTCTTTTTTCTAGTTCAATTACAATGGAAACGGTTTCCTGGCCGTTCTATAAGTGGCAGCATTTTTCAACATTTTTCATCATGGTTTCACATAACCTTCTATCAACCTTTGATCAACCTTTGATCAACCTTTATATATTAATATTTAAACATTTATTTATCATAATTTTAAGACAAAAACTTTCTGGGATTGTCGACGAAAATTTTTCGGGATGTTACATAACATATGAGTGAAACCTCGTATGAGAGAGATGATAGCGGAGAGTCAGAAAGAAGATGATCACTTAATGAAGATTAAAAGGAAAGTGGAGAAAGGAAAAGCAATGACATCGTACCGACTGGACGGTGATGGAGTGTTGTATTAAGGAAAATAATTATGCATTCCCCATGTGGCAGAGGTTCAAAAAGAGCATTATGGTAGAGGTGCATTCCTCTCCATACTCGGTACATCCTGGTAGCACCAAGATGTATAGAGATCTAGGGACATGTATTGGTGGGTGAATATGAAGAGCGAGATAGCAGAGTTCGTCACTCGATGTCTACCTTGTCAGCAAATCAAGGCTGAACATCAAGCGCCGGTGGGAAAGTTGAGGTCGTTGGAGATTCCCAAATGGAAATAGGAGAAGATTATGATGGATTTTATTATGGGTTTACCAAGGACCTTCAGGAACCACGATACAGTTTGGGTGATACTGGACCGACTACCAAGTCGGGATATTTCTTGGCTATCCAACATGATGACATGTTGGATAAGTTTGTAAGATTGTATGCCGCAAAGATAGTTAGACTTCACAGTATTCCCATGTAGATCGCGTCAGATCGCAATCCAAAATTCTCTTCGAGGTTTTCGAGCTTACATGATTCCATAGGCATTAGAGTGCGGTTTAGTACGGCATTCCATCCTTAGACCAATGGGCAATCTGAGAAGTCTATCAAAACAGTTGAGTATATGATGAAGGCATGTGTACTTGAGTTCAGAGGTATTTAGGATGACCACTTTCCATTGATTGAGTTTTCTTACAATAATAGTTTTCACTCAAGTATCGGGATGGCACCATATGAGGCTTTATATCAAAGAAGGTGTCAGAGCCCAGTATATTAGAATGTAGAGGGTTTGTGATAGATTGAGGGTACCAAGATTGTGTAGCAAACTCTAGAGAAAGTGAATATGGTGAAGGGATGTATGTAGGCCGTGCAGGATCGACAAAAGAGCTACTTCGACTGACATCACCGGGAAGTAGAACATGAGGTAGAGATAAGGCATTTCTTCGAGTTTTTCTGTAGAGAGGCATAATTCAATTCGGGCAGAAAGGGAAGCTGAGTCCAAGATATGTGGGCCATATGAGATCATTGAGCGAGTGGGGCCACTTGATTACTACTTTAATTGCTGGAAGAGTTGTGTCGTCTTCATAATGTATTCTACGTGTCAATGTTAAAGAGGTATCGATCCGGCCTGAGTCACGTACTTAGGGAGCCAGAGTTAGAGATCGCAAAAGATCTCATTTATGAAGAGGATCTAGTGAAAATCCTAGGTCGACAGGTTTGTAGGCTTTGGAATCGAGAGATTCTAATGGTTAAGGTGAAGTGGAGCTTCCATTCACCTTGAAAGGCCACGTACGGCCTTACTTGAGATTTGCAGGGATCGTGTATTTGGATAGAAATATGCCATGAAAATGAGATACTATGACTTGATTGATGAAATGTAAGGAATGTGTTAGCATGTGGTGTGAATTGATTGATGATGCTTGATTTGATAACATGATTGTTGTGATGAGCATAATATGAAAAATAGAGAATGTGGAAATATAGTAATGCCATGAATGATGACGAAAATGTAATGTGTTAAACGTTTATTAAAAGAAAATAGTAATGTGGGAATTGGTCGTAAGTTGTGTGATAATTTAACATGATGAGATGTTTGGGAATTGTCGTGAATGTAACTATTTGCATCATGTGTGCATGATCATTTTGTGTGACACTTGGTCGTAAATGATACCCGGCTAGGCCAGAGGAAAACTGAGCAAGAGCTCGTGAAATTGTAATGAGGAAAAAAGAGTGAAAGCTTAATGTTCGTAACAATGAGAAAAAGGGGGGGACAACTCCTTTTCCATAAATGATACCTGACTGGGCCTAAGGAAAACGAGCGAGAGCTCATGGTCATAAAATAATGGAAGACCTCGAGCCATATTTGTGTGCAAAATGCATTAAAATTGCATAGTGCATTCATTTTTAATTGTATGACCCTTGTATATTGAATTGGGAAGAATGATGTCATGTAACTGGTATGAATGTATACGTGGATGGATATCGTTGCTTAAGTGTTAAATTGTTAAATGCACTTACAGAATGTGTGTGGAGGAGTTTTGTAATGGCTTCTTAATAAAGTTGAACGTGTGAAATGTAGAATGAATGTTTGAACTATATGTATGTGGATTGCTTATTAAGTGGAATGGTGATTATTTATGAAATAAATCTTAAAGTGTGAACCTTAATGAGTTGTATGTTATGGGTTGAAATCCAAGTTTGATGGTTTGTTGAGATGCTAGGATATTGTATGAAAAATGTAAGTGTGCTGTAAACTGTTAGAAATAGCAGGTTGAAATGGGCTGGGAAACAGGATACACAAATCGTTTCCCAAACCGTTCTATTTTTAGAGACAAACAGAAGATCAGAACGGGATCAAAAACGGTTTGGCCAAACCATTTTCCAAACTGTTTTATCTTCTAGAGTTGCACAGAATGTTGAAATGGGCTGGAAAAAAGGCTAACCAAGACGTTTCCCAGACTGTTTCTGTTCAATAAACAGTGGAATCTTGAGAATGTAAGAAAAAGAAAAAGTAACAGATAAATGGTACATGGAATTGGAAAGTAAGAAAAGAAAAAGTAATGGATAATGGTACATGGAATTGGAAAGTAGGAATTAGGAGAGATAAGACTCCACATGTGACCAATACATTTAAAACACTTAATCAACGAGTACTTATGCATTAACTACCTTGGTAAGTGTTGTAGATGTACTTACTGTGTGTTTAGTTATTCACGATGCATGTGTGTTTGTGTAACTTGTGCAGAGCAACAGTAGCGTGCAACGTGATTACATTTTTTGTGGTTCTTAGCAGTGCGATACTATTTGCTAGGTCATGGCTTCTAGCTTTTGGGTTTTATACCTTTTGTAAATCTATACAAACACTAGTATACATAGATGATTTACCAACATTGATTTGTAAATCGTTTTCCATAGATACCACATTGCATTTCATATTTTCTGTACGACCAAACAATGGCCAATCATTTCTTAGTAGTGCAAGTTTATTTCCTCTTTCGTCTCTTGCCACTTATTTGAATTAAAATAAAAAATTGGTTGCCAAAATTCTACATTTTATTGAAAAATTGCATTCGTATTTTGGGTGTCACAAATCCTGTCTCGACCCCATGTTCAATCCAACCCATGTCAACATGCATTAAAACCTTAACAAAGAACACAACCATCAAAATCACGACACTGACTTATCAAATAGACAAGTCTCTACACCGATAAGGCCCCTTAAGTATAATAAAACAACACCCTCACATATTTCACTTATTCACTCAAAAGAAAATATTTAAGCACTTTACAATCAAACTAACAATAAATAAGTTTTCTCAAAGTTTGACATTCAATCGAATCTACTGAAGTCAATAATCTAAGAAATTAAACAACCAATCAAAGAGGACTTTATCAGCTTGTAACAGGGTTAATAAGGTTCAATGAAATAAACAAAGTTAAGAGAAACAAATAACCATTAAATCATAATATAACAAATATACCAAAGATGAACTATTCACAAAATATGGTGTTCAAAATTTTACACAAAACATGCTTCACAATTACTAACAAGGTTGCTTTCTTCTAAACTTTAGCTACCTCTTTTTTTCTCTTTTCTTTTATATTTTTTTTCTATTCTTTTTTTGTCTCTTTTTTTTCCTTCCTTTTTTTGTAGTAAATAAACAACATAAAATTTAGCAACATAATCCATGTTCCAAAATCATAATATGGCAACTTTGTAAGCAATTTATCTCATAATTTCACACATTCAAAAATTACATTTCTCAATATTTCACTACAAATGAAACAAAAAAAATTAAGGCATTCTATTTCAGGCATAACAATATCATCTCAATAGTAAAATCTATCATATAATACATGCAAGTAAACATATTCTCTTAACAAGATGCAAATTGAGGAGTTTTTCAAAAAAAGTATTGTTGGATAATATTGGATGAAAACAAAGAAGTAGTTAAGACTCAATGGAATAAACAAATGGATACTATAATAAACTGGTTTCGAAAAACAAAGAAAAAGGATAAACAAATTGTTCAACAAAAAATGTCTCTTATCATTTTAGTAGTTTTATTTTACAAATTAAAAACAATTTGCAAAATGCATTTCGTGTCAAACCTCAATATTATCTCATCAAAGTTGGTTAATTCACACAACAAAAAATATGTATGTCATAAGGCTCACAAATTCTTACATTGGTATGTGTGAAGTTTATTATTCTGTCGGTTCTTGTACTGGGGATTGTTCAAAGCTAAGTCCAAAGTACATAAAGATTATAAGTTAAAATTGACATGCATGGGTTTTGAAAGAGCCTTTCAAAATTGAAATTTTTTTTTGAAGTTCCAAAATCATATAAAATTTGAGTAAAACAATAATTTTAAGTGGTGGTGGTGAAACACACAAAAAGGCACTTGCAATGCAAACAAAATAAAATAATGTAAAAAGGAATAAAAATTGCATACTACAAAAGCTGCCTACGCATGCTAAATAAATAAAATTTAAATCAAAGTGAGGGAAAGAAATGATTCTTTGTTGTCAAAGATTATGTGGTTGTGGAGGAAGAAATCCTTCTTGCATCTATAAAAGCAGCCTATGCATGGTCTTAATGGATTACGCGTTCTGGGCACGACCGCACGTATGTTGATTTTTGAGAGTACGTGTTGTGGATAGGACAACGCGTACTTTTTTGTCCACTGCATGTAATCTTTTGGCAACACGGCAAACAAGAACCTGCGCTCAATTTCTTCCATACATTAGTTTTTACAGTTGTAAGAAAGAATCTCACAAAAACTACCCGAACTTAGGCATCAAAACACTCTGTAAATAAAACTCAAACAAGACAACAAAAACATAAAATGAAGAGTGAAATAAAAACTAAAACTAAAAAATGTGAAAACAAGAAAAATACTTGAGTTGCCTCCCAACAAGTGCTCTTTTAACATCTTATTAGCTAGACGTAGTGACATCAATCTTGTCGGGATAGTTGGATTGTCAGGACATACTGTCTAGATCCTATAAAGCTTAAATTTCTCCCCAAGCATCTTTTTCCTACTCAAATAATCTATAATTGTAATATAAAACTCCTTTGTCATTTTAATATCAAACTCCTTTGTTTCTATAATCTCAATGTCGAATGCTAACAACTGTAAAATTCATCCAGGCAAACAAGGCTTAACACTTTCTAAGAATTTTAAAGCAGGAAAAGAAGTAGTATTATTGTGAGCATCACTTATAATCTTTTTGCAACAAATCATTCTATATTGAATCATCAAAACAGAACTTGGGACATTTTCAGTAAGTTGTTCAACATCAATAGCACAAAGATTAGTAGAAGCGTTCTCATATTTCACAGCATCATTAATATTAAATTTGATAGTAGCATCATCAAATTACATTGTCATTATTCCACCATATATAATAATCTTAGTTCGAGCTATTTTTAAAAATGGTCACCCTAATAATAACAGATTAGAATTTGAAGTTCTATCATCTTGCATATCAAACGCATAAAAATCTATCAGAAATATTTAATTGTCTACCTTAACTAACACATCTTCTAAAAATCCTTTTGAGTAGACAACTGACCTACCTGCGAGAACTATCACTACACCACTTTCTTTCAATAGTCCAATATTCAATGCATTATAAACAAACAAATGCATAACATTTACAGATGCACCACGATCACACATAGCCTCCTCAAGACTCAAACTGCGAATCTTACAAGGAATGAAAAACCTACTAGGATCTTTTTCTTTAATGGTAACATTTTCCACAACATTGTAGAACTATATCACCCTTGAATATTCTTTCATTTCCTGTAATTTTGTTCTGTTAGTGCATAACTATTTAAGAAAATGAGCATACCTTAGCAGTTTTGTAATGACAGTCAGCAATGGAATATTAATTTTCATTTTCTCTAAAACTTACAAGATCTCCTTGTCATCAGCTTTGTCCTTTTTATTTGTCAATCTATGAGGAAAAATAATTTTATCATAGTAATGT
>CANYCX013599003.1:0-14217 GCA_948193385.1 Breynia disticha f. nivosa
GTTTAACTAACCCGCATAAGACTCGTTTATGTTTAATTTAACTCAATTTAGATCTAAATAGTAAACTAAATATTTATATTTAGTATGTTTATATTTTTAAAATTACATTTTGTATATATTATAAATATTTTATTTTTAAAAAATATTTAACGGGTTATATTCGGGTGGTGTCGGATTTACCCATTTAACAAAATTTTAAATGAGTCATAAACGGATCAAATCTTTTACAACCCAAACCAATTTAAGCAAACCCAAATCCTCTTAACTTCGTGTTGAATCGTGTAGAGTTATTGGGTCAGCTTTTGCCATGTCTAAATGCACCCACCATTTCTGCGCTTGACCTTTATAATTTGTGCCCCACCCACGATTAAGCCTATCCCACACTGGAGGGAGGAAATCATATGTCAACCAGCACGGAGCCTGAACACAAAAACAATTGACCAAAAATAAGTCATCCATAACAAGCAAAAAAATTCAATCAAACCAAAAAATCTCAGAAAGTAAAAGAAAATGCAATTCCACCTCAGCAAGAAATTCAGCTGAAGTGACTCCAGTTTCATCTCTTAATTCCCTCGTTGCCGCATTTCTAAGGTCCTCACCTTCTCCGGCGCCACTCTGTTAGGTTACAATACAACCTATCTGATTCATTAACTTGCTATTGCTATAGTAAAAATATCATGCGAAAACTTGCTGGCTATACTGCTATATTGAAATTACATTTCTAAGGTGGTTTTGTTAGTGGAATGAATCTACAATATATATATATATATCCTTGCATCCGCTACAAAAGCATTTCCGAGTTACATACAAAACTTGAAATTTAATTAAAATATTTACTGGAAACGCATCTTTTTTGGAAGGACAGACCTGTCTGACCAGACAAATTCCCACATTCCGTCTATATCCCCGAGGGCAGGAGTCTCCAGCGTAGCTGAAGGGGAAGAATAGAAATTGTGAAGAAATTTGATGGAAGATTGAGGGTAAATTGGAGAATAGGAAATTGGATAAGGCAAGGAATTTCCGAGAAACGAATACGACCCCATACCCCGTCGTTTACACGTTGAAAAATGATAATCATAATATTAGGATTTAGATGTCTAACTCTACTCTTATATTTATTGTAATTCTATCTCTATTTTAATAGAATAATTATCTCTTTATAATTCTTATCTCTATGTAATTTTTCTACTATAAATAGAGATCATAATATAATGAATAATTATTATTCTTCCCATATTATTTTATAACAAATCTCCTATTTTTTAATCCCCAAAATGCCCTTATATTGCCCATTTTACCCCTACTCCGACAAATACGCTCTCTGAGTCTTGGCTTCCAAGCTTCCGTCCCTAACACTATACAAACTCCTCCATATTCCGCCATTACTATATAAACCCCTCCTTCACCCTATACTCTGATCAGCCAAAATGTCTTTCACCGTCCCACTCGTATTCTACGACGGTCAACAAGAAACAAGCCTCGGAAACGTCGTCGTTTCCGCCTCTTTAAACTTCAACACCTTCCAGTCAATGTTGTCCCAACAAATCGGTATTTTCCCACACCAATTCTCAATCTACTTATCACGAGGCAGCGCCTCCAGAATCCCCGTCACCGCAAAATTCAACTTCTCGGAGTTGTGTGGGCAGAGCGAGTGTTTCTTCGTGGTGGTTTTAAAGCGATCGTGGAGAAGGAGAGGGAAGGATATGGGTTTGGGCAGGGGTAGGGGGAATGTGGTGATACTGAGAAGAGGGAGTGAATTGTGGGATGAGAAGAGTGAGAGTGGGGTATGTGAGGAGTGCATGAAGGGAGAGAGTGAAGAGGGGTTTCATTGGTGCGTGCGTGATACGGTGACGTTTGACTTTAAGTCTCTTGCTGGCCCCATTGCCCCACCCCCAAAACACTTGCCTTTTTAGGGCAATAAATATGGTGGATTTGACGTTGTAGTTTGATGCCTAATTTGAGTTGGGAATGCGATTGTTTATTCTAAATTCTGTCTGTTTAACTTTAAACGTCTGATATGTTTAGTTGGTGCTTCAATGGCGGTGTTAGAAAAGACTACAAGAGCAGAGCCAACAGGGTTTCTGCGACACCGCCGGTACTAAACACAATCATCTTCTCTTCTTTTTGTGTTATTATTAGTTATGGTTTAATATAAACTATAAGTATGTTCATATTATTTATGTCATCAATGTAGCATATAATATTCCAGTTTTACATCAAGCAAAAGGAAATTGTTTAAAGTAAACCATTATTATGAATTCAATATAAGAATATTTAATGATATCCAAGTGGAGCAGGAGATTCCCGGAGTTCCCTTCCTTGATAGTGTATATCCTGCAACAAGTGATTCAAGCAATAAAAACAAAAACATTAGCATCTAACCAAAACTAAGATTGAAAAGTTGGCTATGAAAGTTATGTGTTTAGGTTAGGAGATTCTTACAGAAGCAAAGTGATTAACGTCACGATGATGAGCCTCATCAGCCCGCACAACCATCGCAACATCTCGCAGAGTGGCATCAGCAGGCAATTGCCAGTAGTCAATAGCAATAGCAGGAGCAGGAACATTCTCAATTGTACCTTCACAAACATTATTAAACCAATTTGCACAATACAAGAGCCTATAATTCTCACGAACTCAGCAAAGTTGCCCTCGTGAGACACAGACTCCAAGCCGAAATTAATCCTCGAGAAGGTGAGGATAACGGGTGACTAAGATAAAAAAAAAGAGAAAATATTGAGATGTTGTGTTCAATATATATAAGGTACCTTTGTCCAATTCTTTGAGGAACTCAGTGTAGGAATGAACAGCTTCTTCTTCAAGGTATCCAACCATTCTATGTGCGAACTTAGGCGAAATGAGATAACCCAGAAAATAAGCATTGAAGAACACACCTTGGACTGCAAACACAAGCGCACGTTCGTACCATCTTGGCTGTGAAACTTCCATGAAAGTCATCAAATGCATACGTTCATTCTCGGCTTCTTCCAGCAATGCCTTGATCCAGCCACCACTGTGCTGGAATTTTCTGAGTGATTTGCAGTGTAATAACATGCCACCAACCATCCCTGGCACTGCGGCTACTGTTTCTAGCATCATTGCCCTGCATCCATATCTCCTCTGTGCCATACACACTCAAATACGTCTAATTTAAGTTCCCATATTTCCTCTTACCACATTCAATTTCTGATTTAGTTGAGCAATTAAAACAATTAAGGTACCTGGAAGAAAATATCAGTAGGCCATCTGAGTGATTTGACGGTTAAAAAAGCCAATTTGTCCATGAAAGTAGTTGGAGTATGGTGTTTCTTCAAATCTATTGACAAGTTCGATTTGTACGTCTCCCATGGCTTCATTTACCCAGAAAAAAAAAATATTATTTATTTTCTCCTCAGAATAAAAAAAATTCAACCAACTCAATAAAAAAAAAAGCATAACATACTCTAAAACAGCTCCACTTCCACACACTTCCATCTTCCTTACTCATCTTCCTCGGATGCACTTCCCAATAACTCATTATCTCCTTCTTATTCTCCCCATTCTCAAATTTCACCTTTTTCTCTTCTCTCTTTCCATTTTCAACCCCAACAGCTATCGTTGTCTCATACCTTCCTCCAACCGATGCACCCCCTGCCCTTCCACCACCAACCGGAAACTTCACTCCACGGAGGAGGCATCCACCACGATTCAACACTGCAGCCATTAAAGAATGAAAACCAAATTGGGTTGTGTATGTTAAGGTGTGTTGTGGAAGTGAAGAGGAGGGATATTTATGTTTGGAATTGGATTTCTTGGTTGACAAGGCGGTCTTGAGGGGTATGCAAATTAAGGGTGTGATATACTAATTTAGTCTCATAAAACGTCTTAGCTCATGTTTGCCGCTTTGGATTTTCTGTGTTTGGTAGTCCTTAAAATAACTAATGTTTTCTTTATAATGTCACAATTATAAAATCAGAAATATTTTTAAGATAAAAAATAATTAAATTAAAAATAATATAAAAAATTATTAATAAAACAGTATTATAAAATAATATATAATAAAAAAATAATTAAAAATAAATACGACAATAAGCGATCAACTCTTCATTTCTTTGCATCGATACTACTATAATTTTTTTTGTGTTTAATTTGATTTGAAATGTGGTTTGGAATGTAGTTGGTGATTTAATTAGTATATGAGTGTGTTAAGAAAGAGCGAACAGGTTTCTGTCACGCCACCACCACTAAAGAATAATAAGAAGAATATCTTTCCTTTGTGTTAGTCTTAGTTATAGTTTAATATCAAAGTAGTAATTTAGAAAGTTGATTAATATAAAAAGAAATGTTTAAAGTTGTACAAAATATTTTGAAAAAATATTTCACAACATAAGCGTGAAAAAAATATTGTATTTTTAATTTGAATTTTCACTTTAATTTATTAAGATATTATAGCTTTTTGAGTTGATGACAACACTATAGTGACAAGATTAAATTATTTCTATATAATTTGATAAACGCATACACGTAATAGATACTCATTTAGTCTAAATTTAAATATTTTTACAAAACCATATCTAAATATTATCCCATGCTTCCGACCATTTTACTATTGGTAAGTTTCTCCAAAATGAGTGCATCATTTTCTACCCTTACTTGATTTTGAAAGCAGTCTGTTACTCTACCCTTGCATCAACATGTCCTTCATAAATCCAGACAGGGCCTTCTTTCTTATTCGCTCCTACTTGAGTTGGGACTTCCAAGTACTTTTCATTCTCATTGGCAATTGGGATAGAAAGTTCTTGGCAAATTGACTGCATGCTTCACCTCTTCCTTTGTGTTTTTTCAACGTTCGATGTCCATGCAAACTTTGCTTCAGTTTTTTCATCATAATCACAGAGGCCTACATATGGTATTCGCTTTCAAAGCAAAATCCGTTAATATATCTAACTCTTTTGGTCATAATTCTCAAAGGTAAGTCCATCATTTTATGTCATCAAAAGAATATACAAAAGAGACAATATTCCAGTTTATTCTCAAGGAATATAAGTAAGTTCAAGCCAACTAATGACATATATTACATATTGTAATAAAATACTTCAGTCACCACTCTCACAAAAAGAGATTTTACATCAACTCAAACCAAAGTCTTAACGTAAACCACCAATTCAACAACAGCACATTTAATGGTATCCAAGTGGAGCTGGAAATTCCCGGAGTTCCCTTCCTTCACAGTGTATATCCTGCAACACAGCACAGTTATTCAAACATTAGCATCACACCAATAACTAAGTTCGAAGTGTTGGCTATAAAAGTTGTATGTTTAAGTTAGGAGAGATTCTCACAGAAGCGAAGTGATTTACATCACGATGATGAGCTTCATCAGCTCGAACAACCATCACAACATCTCGCAGAGTAGCATCGGCAGGCAATCGCCAGTAGTCAATAGCTATAGCAGGAGCAGGAATATTCTCAATTGTACCTTCACAAACATTTTTAAACCAACTTAATCGCGCTACACAAGAGCCAATATTGAGATGATGTGTTCTATCTATATATAAGGTACCTTTGTCCAATTCTTTGAGGAACTCAGTGTAGGAATGAACAGCTTCTTCTTCAAGGTATCCAACCATTCGATGTGCGAATTTAGGCGAAACGAGATAACCCAGAAAGTAAGCATTGAAGAACACACCTTGTACTGCAAACACAAGCGCACGTTCGTACCATCTTGGCTGAGAAACTTCCATGAACGTCATCAAATGCATCCGTTCATTCTCAGCTTCTTCGAGCAATGCCTTGATCCAGCCACCACTGTGCTGGAATTTTCTGAGGGATTTGCAGTGTAATAACATGCCACCAACCATCCCTGGCACTGCAGCTACTGTTTCTAGCATCATCGCCCTGCATCCATATCTCCTCTGTGCCATACACACACAAATATGTCTAACTTAATCACTTATATTTCCTTTTACCATATTCAAGATTTAATTGATAACACAATATAACTTATTCTCTCTGATATCTTTATTGGGCATCAAGAGAAGCTGACTAAAATCTTCTTTTGGTGCCCATACCCCTGCATCTGAATGGAAGTGAAAAATTTTGTCAGAATGTGTGTATTCCTTTGATTAGATCTTCTGTTATGTATGTATGTATCATCTAAATCAACCATGTAGTCTCTGAAAATAAAAATATGTGCTTTATTAGTTGAGTACTTAAAAAGGAATAGAAATATACCTGGAAGAAAACATCAGTAGGCCACCTGAAAGCTTTGACTGTGGAAAAGGCCAATTTGTCCATGAAAGTAGTAGGATCATGGTGTTTCTTCAAATCTACTGACAAGTTCGATTTGTACGTCTCCCATGGCTTCAGTTCATTTTACCCAAACATCAAAAATACTTTATTATCTCTTCAAAAAAAAAAAAACAATGCAACCAACACCAAAAAGAACATACAACTTACTCTGAAACAGCTCCACTTCCACTCGCTTCCATCCTCCTTGCTCAGCTTCGTCGGTTGCACCCCCCAATAACTCATTCTCTCCTTCTCATTCTCCCCGTTTCCGGATTTCAGCGTTTTTTCTTCTTTCTTTCCATTCTCACCCCCAACCGCCATTGTTGTCGCATACCTTCCTCTAACCATCACACCTCCTACCCACAACCCACTTCCACCATCAAGCTTCCCTCCACGGAGGAATTCCACCGCCAACCTGCCTCCGCCCCGATACATAACTGCAGCCATTAATTAGTTAAACCAAACCAAATTGTAAAAACGAAGAAAAGAAATTTGTAATTTGGGTTTATAAGTTAGGGTGTGATGTGCAAGTGCAGACGAGAGATATTTATGAGTTAGAATTTGATTTCTTGATTGGCAAGGCAGACTTGAGGGATACGGAAGGTATATATACTAATTGGTGCAAGTGTTTTATGCTTAGCTTATACGATTGTGGTTGTAATTTTAAAATTAAGGCCGTGTTTTGCTGATTTGGTCTCATACCATAATTTTTTTCTGTTAAAGACTTCCATTTTGCTTTTTCTTTCATATTTTTAATACCCAATTTGTTCTTTTAAAAGTCCGCATGAAGAAAATATACATGCATATATTGTGTAGAGAGAATTCAAATTTAAATGCTATTTGGGTCGGGTCGTCATTGTTTTAGTAATTTTTTTTATCAAATACCGTTATTTATGACATAAATATTTTAAAAATTGAATTCGTATTATTAAGTCGTATCTAATAGTATACTTATTAATCGTGTTATTAAATCAGAAATTGTGAAATTTTCAGAATTCAAATTTGAATGCTTTTGCCAATTTAATTTAGGAACCATCTTAATTAATTATATTTCAATTGGGTGTTTTTTAAAATATTTAGGAATATGAAATGACAGAATGTGGTATATGGAATATGTAATGCATGATGAGTTGTAGAATGTGACATAAAAATAAAGACTGTTATTTATAGAATATTAAAAAATGGGGGAATATATAGATGGCTACTGTTTAATTGGTTTGTTTAAGATTATAATAGCATACATTTATACCTCTAAATTATTGTTATAATCGTAATTTAGTCACGTTCTAGTCTAATTGAACTCAGGGACGGCTGATCAATATTTTAGGTCTTATATCAGATTAATTTAGAGGACCCTAAAAATATTTAAATAAAAAATATGCTGTTAAAATGAAACACCATTATTAAATAATAATAACGGTGGACCTATTAAATATTTGTGAATGAAATTGTATTTTCTTCACAATCACAACTTAAAATTTAGAGCACCATGTTGAATTCCTCAAGGTTGGTTGATTGTACAGCCGTAATTGATACATTACTGTTGAGTCACATTTGTCATCTGTCGTAGCATCTGATGCGGAAGTGTAAAAATTGAATCGAAATTGACAAACTGAAATTGGATCGGAACTGACGCTCCACTTTCATGTTGGTTCACGATGTTGAATTAGCGGTTCGATTAATTTTTAAAGGAAAATTGAATTCGATCCGTCGAACAGAAACTGTTGGAACCAGGACCAGTGGTTCAAAATCGGAACCGAAACCAAATTGTCCCCGAATTGGTTAGATCCGACTCGGATTCCAGTTTCATGGTTCATAAACGGTAAACCGCCGATTCCGAACCAGAATCGTGAATCGCCTGTTTCGAACCAAAACCAACGGTTCAAAACCGATTCACTCCTCTAATCTGATGGACACATTCAGTATTTTCAATTCTTCTCTCTCTTTTCCCTTGTGGTTTCTGTATTGTTGAGTTGGGTTCTATCATCACCTTGTTTTTACTGTTACATAACTTGGCTTAAACCTCTCTCAATTTTCTTTATTAAACGTCTCAAATGAAGGGTTATGTGGCTGGTCTTGCCACTATTTAAGATTCAAATATGTTATACGAATTTTCTATTAAACACATTCATCTTGCTAATTAAATGATGAAATTGAGCACTGGCAAAAGTTGCACATACACTGGACTTCGCATGCTGCAGCAATATTATCTCCAACAAATACACATTCATCTCATCTCAACGTGTTTTGAGCAATCATGGAACACTGGATTTTTGCCCGCCCTAAAAGCAGATCATGCTGTATACATAAAAAGATCAGAAAGTAGTGCAAGAACCCAAATAATTTCACTAACTGTCGCTGCTAAAGCTCTATATTCTTGCAGAATTTGGTACCACCACAGACTGTTTCTTTGATCGCCAACTACCCAAAGCAATGGCGACAAACGATATAATATATGATCGTGTTACTGATTTGCGAATATCAAAACAAGATCCCCAATCACTATCAGAGTAAGCTACAAGTTGAAGAACATTGTGAAAGGAAATGACACACATGATGACGAAATTTATAAGAATAATATAAATAATATAATACTACAGCTGAACAACAAAAATAACCAGGAAGAGTTTATACAACAAAATTTCCTGGACTTCTCTGTATTTGTAACACTAAATAATGTTATATAAACACTCTGCAATATATCTACGAAAATCCTCATAAATGCCATAAATCCAAATGCCCCACATGTAACAAACACCACCATAAACTTATTGTCAAAAGATTTCTCGTTTTCCTCTATGCTTTCAACCTTGGACCTGCAGATCCGTGACATTTGTTAGAACTGATATGGGCATAGAGGTGCAAGCCTACCAAGAAAAATAAAAAGCATTGATTGAACAAGAAATACCAAAGAGAAAGTAAGCAAACCTGAGAATCAAATTTTCCTCAAGGAGCTTATCTAATTGAGTGGAAACAATGGATTTCCATGAGATCAGATCAGCAACATCTGTAGCCTGCAAATAAATGTATATATACGTCAGAAAAATGAAATGAACAAAATCAGAATAGAAAATGAAACAAAATATTGTTGGCTTTTACATACAATTGTATCCTGTGTGTTGACAACATTCTTCAAATCAATTCTTGTCTTGTCTAAAGCCGAATCTTTATCATTTAAATCTTTGTCAAATTCTCTGAAAATAGTACCATATCTTGAATTCACTTCTTCCACGTATCGTTCCAAAACTGATAAAGTTAAATCCAGGCTACGGACTTTCTGCATCAATATTTTGAGAACAGTATCCCCTGGCATCCTGCCAACTTGTTGGTGACGAGTTTCATCCACTGGATCAGACACTTTGTTGTTTAGATATTCGCGCTTCAAATGTGAGTTTCCAGTGGGGGAATCAGATTCCAATTCTGTGTACAAATCTTCATAAACATCGGTGCCTTCGTTGGAATGTGTATGAGAGGATAGTGGTTTTGGCTTACCAGAAACTTCATGGGATACAAATAAGTTATCTTGAACAGAGATCAAGTCCTCCAGCATTCGTTCGACCGCATCTACTCCATAAACTTCGACAACACTTAAAGTGCAATAAAATTCTGAGCCATAATGGCTAAGAAGATTTATTTTCAAATATCTCACCCATGTAGGCTCCTCCAGTGAAAACCTCTGTGCGTGTCGCACATTTGCCGCTGTAATATTCCCAAGCCTCGCCCATTCATTTGTTGGATACACTAAACTGCCAAGTAGCTCAAACTCTTTCAAATTTGAAGAATAATGTTCAAAATTAGCTATTTCTATTGTATTTACCAAAGTCTCTTCTGAAAGCTCTATTATAACAAATTTCTCTTCCACAGAGCATGGATTCCGCAAATACTTATCATTGTCTCTGCCTAAAATGTTGGAGGCTCCTTTAGCTTCCTTATTGAAAGCCAAGACCTTTGCTCCTTTGGAGGATGATGCATAATTATACTCTTTACCTCCCGGCTCTACCCTATGTATTACACCTTCTGGCTGACCAGCAGTTCCAGATTTAGTTTTTGAACTGAATGCTTTGCTTTTAAATTCATCAAGAGCAAGGGGCACAACATAAGATGATCGATCAGTCTTCGGAGCATTGTTGTCAGAGTTTAGACCTGAACAAGATTTAGCCTCAAACTGCTCAAGGATGCCAGCAGTGTTCTTGTCACCTTTGCTAGCGAGCAATTCATCATTGGAATCTCTTGTTTCAGCAATGCCTGTACGAGATGTCCCATCATAATTAATAGAATCTGTTCTCTCTGACATACATTTTTCCACCGAATTTCTGTCTTTAATTTGTTTTTGGTTCGCATCATTCCAAGTTGATATACCGATCGGCAGTGCTACAGCATCATCTGATCCACAGAAATGAAGAGATAGCTGAGAATCTTTTTATAATTACAAGAAGGCATAGTTGTATATACTTCCACAAAAAAAAACAGCTTTAAGATACTAACGAACAATATTTAAAATGAATGCTTCAAATAATTCAAACACAACTGATTCAATAAAATACAAAAAAAAATGCAAAGATAAATCGGATTAGGAATGTTATCTAATTAACACCAAATGCAATCAAACAAATGCAGTCATTCTGAGACCGAAATTCTTCCAGATTCAAACTTGACAAGTAAAAGAAGGATACTGAAGAAAAAATTCTAACCTCTATAACCATCACCGCGACTGATCCACAAACTAAAGAGGAGAATAAGACCCCAACACACAAAAACCAAAGACACAGAAACTTTGTACAATCTGCTCTTTCCCGTTATAGCTTTCTCCAACGCTCTTCTCTCAAGAAGAGCTCTACGTGATCTCTGCATCGCACATCAATCCGATCTCCACTTTCCTTATAAATATACCGCCACCTTAACCTTTAAACTGCAATCAAAACAGCTTCAATTCAGTCATTCTCACAAAGATAAGCACGTGTCACATGCTTGTAGATTCAGCCAAATACATAAAGATCAAAAATTTAAAACACACTCCAACGTTTCTTCAAGTTTCCGTTTTTACAAAAGAGTCAAAACCCAACTCATTCCATAACGCAAGGATTTAGCCAAACAATTCAAATTCACCTATCAGCTTAAACAGATCAAAATTTTTAAATAAACCCAAAAACATTTCTTAAAGCTTCCGTCATTTTTACAAAAAAAGTCAAATCCCAACTCATAAAATCATACTAGGATCCAGCTAAACAATTCAAATAAAAAAAAAACCTTATGCGAAAAGCGAAATGAAACTTGGATCATAAGAAATAAGCTTTTTGTGAGCAATAAACTCCATCATTGTTTCTCAGCTCAATGCGACGGCGTTTCCAATGGGATGAGAGCGCGTGATGGGAAGTTTCGAGAGTGTCAAGGTAACATCAATCTGAGAGAGAAAGAGAGAGAGATGGGTTAGGCGTACTAGTGGGGTACAAAACGGCGTAATCTTTGGGTTTTTAAATAGGCATAACGGGTCACTCGCTTAATTGTCTGTGTCCAAACCGTATTGGGACATTTCTCTCAATTTATAATAAGTTCATATTTTGCAAATTTGGTATGCAATTTCTAAATAATTTTTCCAAATCTACCACAATGTGACTTATTTGGTATGGTCTTGAATTGTATAATAGATACTATGAATAAGAAAATCTGAAACTCTTAAATTTTTTTCCATTAAAGTTTGTATTTATTTTATCTTTGAATTGACTATAAAATTTTGGTTTAGTAACAACTTTTGACTGAAGAAAATTCGATATTTACAGTCACTAAGGGACATTTTTATACCGACTCAAATAATAGAGAAAAATATGGTATTTGGAAAATAAGTTGGAGTAAATTTAACACGACCAACTAATAAAAATAATCGCAAAAACTAAATAATAAATTTCAAAAATATTTTTAGACAAAAATTGTGTTGTGGTCGCTGATATTTGACATATTGTTTATCCTCGTCCCTAATATTTGCTATTTCGATCCATATAGTTAAGCACCACTAATCTTTTTCAATATTATCACGAAGATTTCATATGTTAATATCAATTAATACTTTAAAAGTAATGCAGTCATATAGCCACACTAGAAATTTGATGTTGCAACATTAGAAAACCAACAAAATTAAGCTATAAGAATTGGAAAGATGAATATTAAAACTGTAGCAATCAAGATACACAATATGCCAAACTTCAAGGACCACTATAAATTTTGTCCAATTTTTTATAGTTATCATCTAAAAGTGACTCAAGTGTAAATAATTTAACCTTTAGGGTATTAAATTTGTGATTATTTCCATGAAAAATATTATTTGCATGCAAAATCTCGTGTTCGATACATATTATAATATTATAGTGTCATGTTAGATTTTGAGGATATTTGTCATGGGTATGAGCCAATGGAATTACAGAATTAGATAAGAGTAATACAAATTGGTCTGACACTATATCTTTACTTAAAATTCTAAGGTATTTGTTATTAGTGTACACCACTTATAAATCTTTTTCACAATTCACAACTTTTTAATATGAGATTCTCACTTTTTTTTAATAATCTTCCCTTAAAATGTGAATCCCTTCTACATTAGGCTTAAATCTACCTTTCCTTAAGAGAAAATCACTTTTAAGTACTGCAAAATTTTTTCATGGGTCACTTCGAAAGCTAATGTGGTTAATCTAATAGTTTACACTCAACTACGAGTTGTCGCACTTTCCATAGACAACAACAACACAACTCTTCAATGTTTTGGGCTTAGAAGCAACCCACTAATACCATGACGTCATCGAGAGTATTTCTCATGCTTCCATCCTTCCGTGTACAAGTTTTTTCGATTGCTCACACCTAGATTCGGGTTATTCAACTCTTCATCGTATTACTGCACTCATTCCAGACCACCACCGTACCATACTAACTTTGTCCATGTCTAAGTTGAATCTTCTGCTCTGATACCACTAGTTTGATATGAGGATTCTTGAGGAAAACTACTATTAACACGAACCTAGCAGAATTGTAAAACACTAGACAATAATAACACAAATAGATCTTACATCACAATTTATCCAAACTTTAATTTATTAATTATGCGCTTACATTTCTTATAATTCTCACAATCATAATTATCTAGAGGAGGGGAGGGGAGGGGAGGGGAGGGAAAGGGGAAGGGGTGTAGTGATTCATAGACCTGGTAAAAACTGACCCGACCCGATAACCCGACATGACCCGACACGAAGTTAAGCGGGTTTGGGTTTGCTTAAATGGGTTTAGGTCGTAAAAGGGTTGACCTGTTTATGACTCATTTAAAATCTTGTTAAACAGGTAAATCCGACATGACCCGAATACAATCCGTTATAACCCGTTAAATAATTTTTAAAAATAAAATATTTATAATATATACAAAATATAATTTTAAAAATATAAACATAATAAATATAAATATTTAGTTTACTATTTAGATCTAAATTGAGTTAAATTAAACATAAACGAGTGGTTAGATTAATGGGTCAACCCGTCAACCCATTTAATAAATGGGTTAAACGGGTCGGGTTAATGGGTCAACCCGTCAACCCATTTAATAAACGGGTTAAACGGGTCGGGTCGGGTTACCCGTTTAACTAACGGGTCGGGTTCGGGTTTGGATTTCTGATCCGTTTATTAAACAAGTCGGGTTCGAGTTTAGGTTATACGTGTTAACGGGTCATGTCGACCCGACCCGAATCCGACCCGTTAACCCGTTTTGCCACCTCTAAATAGTGTGACCAAGCCAGCCATTATAGATGAATGATTATAGGGAATTTTTTGGGCTTGAAAGGGTCAGTATGTGTCAGTCTCCATGCTAATTTCAAGGGGAGATTTTACAACAGTACTATTAATGGTAATACATCAGCTGCTATGTGGTTGCAACTTTATGGTACCCACCGTCGTAGATTGTCTGACTAGTTCCAA